>VIAB01048928.1:2881-13080 GCA_009801035.1 Oophaga pumilio | reverse complement strand
TTATCTTTCTTGGAAATATTTAACCATAACGCCAAGTCTTCCAGACTTCCCAAATGATGGATCAATTTTGGAAAGGGTGAACTGGATTATTTTGTTCATTTGCATCCTATCTACTGCATTACTTATTCTTTTTGTTTATGATGTGTAATATAATAACTAGTTTTCAAGCTATTTGCTCATAGAAAAATGGTCTTTACAACTACAAAAATAGACAAGGTGGTTATAAATTATATTAATTAAAATTACATTGCTCTGTAAACCATTCTATTATTCAACACACTGGTCAAAATAATACCTATGCTTAAATATTTTACCCAATTTTGTATTTGCACGTTTCAATAATATTGAATCCTGTATTTTATATCTTATTTCCAAAACTCAAAATACTGATGTAGAATACATTTGTATATATGGGAATAAATGAAAAAGAAAATGATCACTAGCAACGACAAACTACCTACTACTTTATTTTTCATATCAAATTCATCTGTTGGCAATATTTATCACTTAGCAAAATTGCAAAATTGTTCATATTCCTTATGGGTAGTACACCTCATAAACACAATGTAAGCATAATGCAGCGGACAGGAGCCACCTATTGAGACATATACCAACAATCTAATTTTGTTTGCACTCTGCACTAGACAGGAATCCCATTTAGCTGGCCTGAGACTGCAGTCCTTTTAGCATTAGCTGAGACACTGGACATCTCGAAGTTAGAATGTGGTCTTTCGGTTGCCAGGCAGCTGAGTTGTCTTGACACGGTGGTTAGTTTCCTTTTCATTGAGTGACAACAGTGAAATGAAAAGACGTTTTGAAAATCTTGATAAAGGTTTACAAAGGAGCAGGATAATTGGTGGTTTTAGCTTATACAGCAGTGTGTGGAAACTTTTCGAAACCAATAAGAAGGGATTGTTGCAAAAAAAATGTGTCCCATGTATACAAACTTGACCTTAAGTCTTGTTGCAATTATAGTAAAATATGTGCAAAAATTAAAAAATATATAAATAAAATAATAATAATAATATACATTTAGCATCTCTAATTAATGTTTCTTTTTATCACCTAAAATGTGTATTTAATTCAACTGGAAGCCAATTAATGTTGGATTACCATTCATGGTTATTTACAGTTGTTTTTGTACTTGTTCTTGTGCTTTGACTTCCTAAAATTTCACAAGCCAAAGGTTTCGAAAAATGGGGTTGTTTAGAGGAAAGGCGCAATGAAGTGGTCGCAGTCATTGTACTGACACCACCTCTCTCATTATGCTCTCTCAATCAACACTCAGCACACAGGAAACCGCTGCAAAGCCCATCTGCCACAGTTAATCTGCAGGCAAATCCACACCCATGTCTATGCCCGTTACTCTCTAGCCTTATTATTCTCAGATCCAAAGCTTCATAAGGGATCAGCCAAAGTCCATTAAAGTAAATAATAGCTCGAAATGACAGGCTTAGGAAGGATTGGGAGGAAGTTGAAGACCAATCTGAGCTGTGAGCTCTGATTAATACAGAAAGGCACTAGGAAAAAAATGACCTCAGTCTGCTCCAAAGAATTCCTGAACCTTGGTTGTTAGGGCAAGTGCTACCATCTGAGACGTTAGTGATCCTTGAATTTCCTTCACTTTGATGCAACTCAAATGGGAGAATTTTGCAGGCCCCAAAGCTCAAAGGGACGGCAGTCTGAAGTCATTTCTGTATTTTTTTTCTTGTGTAAAATAAATGTCCAAATAATAGAAGGCACTTCATTAAAAAGAATTCCCAATCTATGACTAGCAACTGAATATTTGATAGATTAAAATTAAAAATTCAATTTTTATGTAAATCATTTTAAATCTCCACTTGTCAATCAAATATTTTCGTTAATACATAACGTTCCATAAAATTCTTATTAGACAGATAGATTATAGACAGATATATAGATAGATGGTGAACTTCTCATTTGACTCTTGACTTTGCTAAGCTTTTGTAATCTTTACTGTCCCAAAGCCACATTCCCTTTAGGGTAATCGTTTGTTTATCTGGCTGCAGTATTAATGTCTTGTATACCTCAAAAGACAACTACACCCAATCACTGGTCTCAGCAGTATATGGCATGAGACCATTGAGGCCAGTGATTGGCTGCAGCAATCATGTGGGTTTACAGAATGTCACTGCTGCAGTCAGGCAAAGAGAAGGCAGGATAGGAGAACTGGAGATAAAGTGCAATAATGGCATGAATTATATAGTTAAGTGTTCAACATTTCGTAATTTTAGCAGCATTAGTGGCTTTTGTCAGATTTGTAAATAAGGTGGAAAAGCACTGTATCTGTTAAACAGCACTGTGACTAAGTGGTTAGCATTGCTGGTTTGTCCTTGAATCCTGGGTTCAAAGTAAGAACAACATTTGCAAGGAAACAACCTATATAAAGAAAGAGTCCTCCAATCAAATTTAATATGAAAAGTAAATATTTTTTTTGGAACACATGATTAAAAGATATAAAAACTGGAGATGCAAACACACAGAACAGGATTGGAAAACAAGCCAACACTGAGCCAATAGGTAAGTTATGTCCAAAATTATGTATGGAAAATACAGCAGCTTGAATTATAAACCCTGAATTAATGTATAAAGACAGGTATGCTTAAAAAGAGAGGGATAAAGTGCAAGGGGCAAATAGCTAGATGTAAGCAAGGACATATATAAGTAAACTGGACTTTTTTGAGTCTTGTTTCTGGAAATTCCTTTAAAATATTACTCAAAGGGTAAAAGGAGCTAAGTGAAAAAATCCAATTCATAGGACAATCCAAAAAACAAAAAAGATTTCTTTGCACACCATAGCTCAAGGTACTGTAAGTAATAGCAAGTAACACAAACAGTTATAAGTATATCAAAGCTAGAGGGTGTGAATAGTTACACAGGGTCCAGGCAGCTCCAGTGTACCCCTTGACACTTGTTTTGAAAATCTCTTCCTCAGAAGGGTTGTGTCAGGGGGAATCTCGAGCCATGTCCTCTGTGGTCTCCTATTCTTCTTCAGCCACAGAGGATCCTGCTCAGCGGAAACATCAGTCCCAGCATCTTGCTCAGGCTAATGCTATGCGTTTTGTTGTTGATGCTGCCCCAGGCTCAGCTATAGCAACCAGCATTAGTCAGCGGCAAGCAGATGCCCGGGGATTAAGTCATGCTTTTCCCCATCTGAGCATGCCCGTGAGACCACTGCTCATTGGTGGTTGGAGGTCACATGCTCAGGTCCTCAAGCAGTTCGGATTGGGCCATCAGCAAGATCCTGGAAGGCTGCAGTTATAAAATTATCGCACGGCCGTGCGCTAGTATTAACCATGTGGTGTGTGTGAGCCAGTGGATATGCTACCACTCTGTGTATGCACATGTGTTTGGGCCAAGTACCTGCCGCACTGTTGGCGTGTATGATCGCCTAGTCTTCCCTAGTCAGGCAGGTTTTTACTCGGCTTGACCTAGCGCCTGTCTCTGCCATGTGTGCTGCTTAGCATGGGCTGTTTACAGGGCACAGTCAATCCACGTGCTCTGGCACACATCTTTTGGTACCGCTCTGTGGTCAGTTGAGCTGTTGCTCTTGTTTTGTGCCAAATCCTGGTGCGCCTTAGTTAGCTGTATTTTGCTACCACTCAGCGCCAAATAGTGGCATAGCCTGTGCGACGCCGTGCGCATTGTGGCTCCGGTCAGACTCAAGTCCCCGTGTTCTAGGGGTTGAGCCTAGAGACCTCACTCGTGCCATATCAGCTGTGTCCTGTGACATGTAACAGGGAACAGCAGTCTATTATTATGCTGCTGTGGCTCTGTGAAGCAACAGAGTTCGCCACTGTTCATACCGGGCAACATCTAACCCGCGTGTTATCGGCGTTCAACCGCCACCTTGTTCCGCCATTGCTTAGCAGCAGGTTCCATCTCTGCACGGTGGACCCCGGGGTTGCAAACGCATTATTATTATTATTATTATAATTATATATATTTCATTTGGTACGTTCCGCCAACCCTAACATTATACTAGCACCAGGGTCTGGCTAGTAATGGCAGACGAACATCGACTACAGCGGTACATCCAGTAGCTGGAGGGTAGGTTGTCGGCTCTCGAGCATACAACGTCAGCTGTGGATGTGACTGCAGTAGCTGTTCAGGCAGCTAGTAAGGCTGCAGCCCGTATGTCCGCTGTCACCCCTGTTCTGACCTTATACCATCTCCTGCTGCCTCAGAGGTTCTCAGGTGATAGGGAAAGTCGTGTAGGGGATTCGTGAACCTGTGTGCAATGCACCAGGAGCTACTGGCTGCACATTTCCCCTCAGAGAGGGCTAAAGTAGGGTTTATTATTTCTCTGCTGTCAGACAGGGCGTTACAGTGGGCTATCCCGCTGTGGGAGCGCGACGATCATGTGGTGCAGAGTGCTCTGCAGTTTTTGAGCACTCTGAAGCAGGTCTTCTTGGGACCCATGATACGGCGCTCCAACTGCTGGCATTGACACAGGGCTCGTCCATGGTCAGTCAATTTGCCATCCACTTCCGGACTTTAGTTTCTGAGCTGGAGTTGCCGGTTAAAGTCCTCATCCCGGTCTTTTGGAGGGGGCTGGCAGACCATGTGAAAAACGCTGTGGCCACTAGGAAGATTCCAGCCACACTGGAGGAGCTAATATCCGTCTCTAAGCGCATCGACCTTCGTTTCTCCGAGCGAAGGTTGAAGCAAGCGCAGTGTCGGCAGAGGTATCAGCTGGCTCCTAACTTCGCCAGACCTCTGGAATCTCCGGATCATGCATCCCAGTCCCAAGAGGCCATGGAGGTTTCTCGAGAGGGATCCAAGTCCCGGATCGCTCGTACACCCATGGTCTGTCATGTCTGTTGGCAGTCAGGACATTTTGCCACCAAATGCCCCCAGTGGTCGGGAAAACAACCGCGTCTAGTAGCCATAGGAGGAGGCTCACTAGACACAGCGACGATTTATTCCAAATTGTCCTTCAAGGGGACACTCACGATAGGCCCATCCACTCATCCAGTAGAGGTTTGTGTGGATTCTGGGGCAGAGGGCAATTTCATGTCTTCAGCCTTTGCCCAGTGGCACACAATACCTCTGATGATGATCACCAAGCCAGTGACCGTCCGAGTGGTGAATGGGTCAACACTGCCCTCACAGATCACACACCAGACCATCCCATTTACTCTCACCATGTCTCCAGCCCACCAGAAAATAATCTCCCTATTAGTCATACCCGAGGGTATTGATGAAGTTTTATTAGGGGAACCTTGGTTACGCTTCCATTCTCCTCATATTGAGTGGTCCTGTGGGAGAATATTGGG
Source organism: Oophaga pumilio (assembly GCA_009801035.1). NCBI lineage: Eukaryota > Metazoa > Chordata > Amphibia > Anura > Dendrobatidae > Oophaga > Oophaga pumilio. The sequence continues at coordinate 7,780 of VIAB01048928.1, read as the reverse complement.
ATGGAGTGAGTCTTGTGAGGGTAGATATCAGATTGAGTGCGTTCAGGTGGCTTCTACAGCAGTGCCCGCAGATCTATCCTCTCTCCCCAAACACTATTGGTCATATGCAGACGTATTCTCCAAGAGAGCTACGGAGATCCTTCTGCCTCATCGCCCCTATGACTGTCCTCTTGCCTGCTGAGCCTCCCCAGGGTCGAGTCTATCCATTATCTTTCCCGGAGATGGAGGCAATGTCTCAGTACATCAAGGAGAATCTGGCAAGAGGATTTATTAGGAAGTCAGTGTCACCTGCAGGGGCTGAGTTTTTCTTTGTGCAGAAGAAGAACGGGGAGTTACGTCCATGCATAGACTACACGGGTCTCAATGCTATAATCGTCAAAAATAAATACCCTCTGCCTCTTATCTCCGAACTCTTTGATAGGTTGCGGGGAGAAAGGGTATTTACAAAATTAGATCTGCAGGGTACCTATAACTTGAAACGCATCCGTGAGGAGGACAAGTGGAAGACGGCATAGGCATTTAACACCAGAGATGGCCACTATGAATGCCTGGCGATGCCCTTTTAGCTCTGTAATGTCCTTGCCATTTTCCAAGACTTTGCGAAAGATTTCTTCAGGGATATACTAACCACCTCGGTTGTAGTCCATCTGGATGATATGCTCATCTACTCTCCAGATATAGACTCCCAACGGAGAGATGTTTGCAAAGTCTTTGACCTCCTCCGGGCAACCTCCCTCTATGCCAAGTTGGAGAAGTGTGTGTTTGAGCAGGAGTCCTTGCCTTTCCTGGGCTATATCTGCTTGGCTCAGGGATTGGTCATGGATCCTGCCAAGCTACAGGCTGTGATGGACAGGTAAGAACCCATTCTCATAAAGCGGTGCAGCGCTTTATGGGGTTCATCAATTACTATCGCCAGTTCATTTACCACTTCTCAACTTTGGTAGCTCCCCTGGTTGCCCTCATCAAGAAGGGAGCTAACCTCATATTATGATCGGAGGTCTCAAAGGTCTTACTGTCTATAAAGTTACATTTCACTAGCGCTCCCATTTTACATCGCCCTGATGTCGATAAACCCTTAATCATGGAGGTAGATGCTCCTTCCGTCAGTGCTGGAGCCATCCTCTTTCAGAAGGATGCTCAAGGTCGGAATTATCCTTGCTTCTGTTTCTCCAAGACCTTCTAACCGCTGGAGAGAAATGATTCCATCGGGGATAGGGAGTTGCTAGCAATGAAATTGGCCTTTTCTGAGTGGAGACATCTCCTGGAGGGGGCCCGTTACCCCTTACAAGTATTCACCGAACATAAAAATCTTATATACTTACTGACAGCCCAGCGGCTGAAGACTCACCAGGCCAGATGGTCCCTGTTCTTCTCCCGTTGCAACTACACCCTCCATTTTCTTTCTGGGGAGAAGAACACTCATGCCGATGCTCTCTCCAGTTCTGTAGTATCATCTGAAGAGGGAGAGGAACCTAGGCTTATTGTCCCTTCAGTGAGCCTGAGAAATGTCGCTCAAGTTTCGTTAGAGTCTGTGCCTCTGGGCAAGACTTTTGTTCCATCTAATTTGTTGTTTCCTGCACCCAGAATCGATCTTCTCGGCAATGGCCAACTGGTTTATTGCACCCCCTGCCGGTGGCAGATAGGCCCTGGGAGATAGACAGGATGGTTTTTGTGGTGGATTTACCTAAGTCCCGTAACTTCACCGTAATCTGGGTAGTCATCGACCACTTCTCTAAAATTGTGTACTTGATGCCTCTCCCGCGGGTACCTTCTGCACGGACGGTGGTATTGTTTATCAAACAAGTTTGTGTCTCAGTTCTGGAGAGAGCTTTGTTATCTGCTCAGCATAGAGCTAAATCTCTCTTCAGCTTACCATCCCAAGACGAACCGGTTGGTAGAGAAGGCCAACCAGACCCTGGTCATATATCTGCGACATTTTGTCTACGCCAGGCAGGATGACTGGGCATCCTTGCTACCATGGGTGGAATTTGTGCTTAATAACGCTGTAACTGACTCAATGGGGCATACCCCGTTCCTCCTTAATTATAGCCAGCATCCGCGTGTCTCTGTGCCCATGCCCGTGTCCTCCACCGACTCTAGGGTGGCAGACTGGGCGGTGGAGGCACGTGACATATGGGACTGCACACAGAATGCCATCCGGGCCTCCAAGGAGAGAACGAGAGTCTCCGCCGATGCGCATCGGCATCCAGCTCTGACTTTTGCCCTGGGGATTTAGTGTGGCTCTCCGCCCGTAACATCAGGCTGTGAGTTGAGTCCACTAAGTTTGCTCCTCGCTACATAGGTCCCTTCAAGGTCCTGGAAAAGGTCAACCCTGTGATCTACCGTCTGGCTCTTCCTACTCGCCTAGGTATCACCTACACCTTTCATGTGTCCCTTCTAAAATTGGTTCACATGTCCTGGTTTTCTGAGTCATCTGCCGGGACATCAGGTTAATCTGCGGACGAGTATGAGGTGAATGCCATTTGTTGGGTTCAATGTGGTACGTGGCAAAAAGTTCTATCTGGTGGACTGCAAGGGTCATGGCCAAGAGGACAGGACCTGGGAACCTATTGAACACATTTAGGCTCCTCAGCGCATTGCGGCATTTGAGCGTAGCAAGGGACCAAAGGGGGAGCTCTAGGAGGGGGGTAATGTTAGGCATCGAGATCCCGCCACTGCACAGGGGGAATCTCAAGCCATGTCCTCTGAGGTCTCCCATTCTTCTTCAGCCGCAAAGGATCCTGCTCAGCAGAGACGTCTTCCCCAGCGTCTTGCTCAGGCTAATGCTATTTGTTTGGTTGCTGATGCCGCCCCAGGCTCAGCTATAGCAACCAGCATTAGTCAGCGGTGAGCAGATGTTCCTGGGAGTAAGTCCTGCTTTTCCCCATCTGAGCATGCACGTGAGACCACCGCTCATTGGTGGTCGGAGGTCACATGCTCAGGTCCTCAAGCAGTTCAGATTGGGCCATCAGCAAGGTCCTGGAAGGCTGCAGTTATAAAAGAATCACACGGCCGTGCGCTAGTAGAAACCATGAGGTGTGTGGGCGCTAGTGGATAAGCTACCACTCTGTGTATGCACGTGTGTTTTTTGGGCCGAGAACCTGCAGCACTGTCGGCGTGTATGTTCGCCTAGTCTTCCCTAGTCAGGCAGGTTTTTACTCGGCTTGACCTAGCTCCTGTATCGGCCACATGTGCTGCTGAGCACGGGCTGTTTACAGCGCACAGTCAATCCACGTGCTCTGGCACACTTCTTTTGGTAACACTCTGTGGTCAGTTGAGCTATTGCTCTTATTTTGTGCCAAATCCTGGTGTGACTTAGTTAGCTGTATTTTGCTACCACTCAGCGCCAAGTAGTGGCATCGCCTGTGCGAAACCGTGTGCATTGTGGCTCTGTTCAGACTCAAGTCCCCGTGTTCTAGGGGTTGAGCCTAGAGACCTCACTCGCACCATATCAGCTGTGTCCTGTGACATGTAACGTGGACAGCTTTCTAATATTTTGCTGCTGCGGCCCTGGAAGCAACAGAGTGCCCCGTTGTTCATACTGGGTGACATCTAACCAGCGTATTGTCCGTGTTCAACCGCCGCCTTGTTCCGCCATTGCTTAGCAGCAGGTTCCATGTCTGCACTGTGGACCCCAGGAAGCGAACGCACCTTATTATTATTATATATATTTCATTTGGTGCTTTCTGTCAACCCTAACATGTAGAATAGTCATGCTGATTATGGCATCATCAGCGTTAACCATTTTAGTAGCCATTTCAAAACTGTGCAGAAGGGTGCAGAGGTCCTTCATCTGTGCCTACTCCGTAAGAGTGATTTGCACCACGTTCATGCTATGTTGGCCCAGGCTATGCAAATGTACATACTGCGCCATGGCTTATTGCTGCTGCCACAGTTGCTCCAACTAGAGATGAGCGAATTTGCCTTTTTTAGGGTCAAGTCGGGTTTCATGAAACCCGACTTTCTAAAAAGTCGAGTCGAACGAAATGGCCGACCTTCGGGAAAAGTCGGAGGTCCGACTGAAACACGAAACCCAATGCAAGTCAATGGGGAAGCAAAGTCGGCAGGGAGTGGAGGACAGTAAACACACCTACAGTGCCCATTTCAATGTAAACGACATCAATTCTTATTACTTAAGCTTGGAAACCTTAATTTACTTTATAATAATAGTTACGCATTGAAAACTGGGGGTTATTTGGCTAAAGTTGTGTGGGGGATAGGGCTGGCTCCAGGTTTTTGTGTGCCCATGGTGAAAGAGTGTCAGTGGGCCCCTTTAACACATACCACAATTCATGATGCTCCGATAAGGCACATAAATATAGGTATAGTACAATGACAAATACTTCACTTCTTACATTACATGACTGATATCTATTTTAAATTCTACAATAGCTCAAAAACCGGACAGTATATTCCTCCATACAGTATTATGGCCACCACATAGCGCGCCATACAGAATAATGAGCCCCATATATTGCTCAATACAGAATAATTGGTCCCATATAATGTTCCATACAGTATATGATGAGCTCCACATAATGCTCCAGTATATGATGGTCCCCATATAATGTGCCATACAGCATAGGATGGTCCCCATAGAGTATAATGAGCCCCGCATATTGCTCCATACAGTATATTGAGGCTCATATAAAGCTCCATACAGTATATGATGGGCCCCATATATTGCTCCATACAAAATGGGCTCCATATAATGCTCCATACAGAATAGGCCCCATATGTGCTCCATATGATGCTCCATACCCTATATGATGCCCCTTAAATAATGAACCCCATATGATGCTCCAGTATTTGATGGGCCCCATGGATGATGCTCCAGTGTATGATGGCCTCATAAATGCTGTTCCAGTGTCTGATGTGCCCCATTTAGAATGCTCCAGT
>VIAB01048915.1:4258-17229 GCA_009801035.1 Oophaga pumilio | reverse complement strand
AGGGGGGAAAAGAATTGCGGGCGCATGCGCAGTGCATCCACCGAGATCAGCTGGCCTGTACAAACATGTGGGGCAGGTGCATACCCGAGCACCCGATGCAAACTGGAGTAGCGAGCTCTTCCGCTCAACACTAATGACGGTGTATTAAGTATGACAATCTAATGTTATCAAATTCTGTGTCGTAGCGGTGGGTTCAAAATGCTTGCTATACCCCTGAATAAAATCCTTGAGGAGTGTAGTTTCCAAAATGGGGTCACTTGTGGGGGTATCAGGGGCTCTCCAAACACGACATGGCATCCACTAGTTATTCCAGCAAATTTTACATTCAAAAAGTCAAATGGCGCTCCTTCCCTTCTGAACCCTGCCGTGCGCCCAAACAGTTGATTTCCCCCACAAATAAGGTATAAGCATATTCAGGAGATATTGCACAACACATTTTGGTGTCCATTTTGTACTGTTATCCTTTTGAAAATAAAAAAGTTTGTGTCTAAAGTAAATTTTTAGTGAGAAAAATTAAATGTTCATTTTTTTTCTTTCTACATTGCTTCAGTTCCTGTGAGTCACCGGATGAGTTAATAAACTTCTTGAATGTGGTTTTGAGCATCTTGAGGGGTGCTGCTTTTAGAATGATGTCCCTTTTGGCTACTTTCTGTCATAGACCCCTCAAAGTCACTTCAAATGTGATGTGGTCCCTAAAAAAAAAAAGTTTTGTATATTTTGTTGGAAAAATTAGAAATCGCTGGTCAACTTTTAACCCTTATAACTTCCTAAAAAACAAATTTTTTTCCAAAAATTGTGCTGATGTAGACATGTGGGAAATGTTATTTACTAACTATTTTGTGTGGCCCCACTCTCTGATTTAAGGGCATAAGAATTAAGTTTGAAAATTGTGAAATTCCCCAGATTTTGTTTTTGTTTTTTTTTTCACAAATAAACACAAGTCATATCAAAGAAAATGTACGACTATCATGAAGTACAATATGTCATGAAAAAAAATCTCAATCAGTGGGACCCATTGAAGCGTTCCAGAGTTCTAACCTCATAAAGTGACAGTGGTCAGTATAGTAAAATTTGGCTTGGTTATTAAGATCGAAAATTGACTTGGTCATTGAGAGGTTAATAGCATATGCATTATTGACTTCCCACATTATCTTTCATCTGGATATTTGGGTGTGAACTTTGGCACGTGTGTCTCATAATAAAGAAATAAATATCTCATTATTATATCCTATTGTCTGTCTGCCTTAATCGCTATGGCGACATCAGAAACCTTCACTGATTTTCAATCTAAAAATGTGAAACCTCAACCTTGATTTTACCACAATGATCAGATTAGGTAATTGTGTTTTTCCCTCTTTTAATGAAAAGATGTTTTATGTTTGTGACCAGTGTTGCACTATTTAAAGGGATAACACCTAACCAACGGGGGTTGTCCCTCACAATGGTAATTTACTGCTATATATAAATTTTGTAATTTTTGGTGTATACATTACATAGTGGGCAAAAAATTGTCCTTTTCTCTTGACCTGCTTGGTTTGTGTAATTTGTGTTTAACTGTTAAAATTGAGAAATTTAAAAAAACTCTGGATCCCTGCCTTATATGTGGGGGTGGTTAGGTGTTATACATTTATAGAGTTTCTTCTATTAGTGAGTTATTCCAGTTTGGGATTTTCTGTTGTATAACTATTTAAAGGGAACCTGTCAGCAGGATTGTGCACAGTAACCTACAGACAGTGTCAGGTCGGCGCCGTTATCCTGATTAAAATGATACCTTGGTGATGAAATCTGACTTGTGGTTGTTATTTAATCTGTATTTTCAGTTTTACGTTAATGAGATTCTTGTGTTCTGGGGCGGCCTGTGGGGGTCTTTATGTGGTACTCTGCTTATGAATTCATCAGTATGGCTTCTGAAAGGGCACTGATCCCTCACTGACCTGTCCCCTATTTTACATAATGAATTTTTTTTTTTTGATGGTAGGTACACATTCAGTAAAAAAAAAAATCAGTCTGAAAATGGCGCTGGCCGCGCCTGTGCAGTAGCAGGTATCGGCGATCTGATAACTGCTATGGCACCATCTTGCTAGAGAAAAAAAATTGACTCCAAGATGGCACCTTCGGTGATCCGATGGCTGTTACTGCGCTCTCATTTTCAGACTGATTTTTTTATTTTTTTTTATCATGTATACCATCAAAAAAAATATTAAATGCACATTATAGATGTGATCATGCTGCAGTGCCGGCGCCTGCAGAAGGGAATTTTTTTTTTTTTATAATCATTATGTAAACTAGGGGGCAGGTCACTGAGGGATAGCTAAGCCGAGCACATTTTTATGGGGGTTAGATCACTTCTTTTTTTTTTTGTTACCATTAGGTAGACTGATAGTGTATAAGAGCACTTAATAAAATGTGTTGTGATTCTTTATTTTCAGCAGACACCCCTCCTCCAGCTTACATGCCTCCTGAGGATCAGATGACCCAGGAGAACTCTCAGCCGATGGACACAAACATGATGGTGCCTCCCATCCCTCAAGAAATAAATCGAGCAGGTGAGCGGAGCAGTCCTGGCATGTGTGACCCTGCTCATAAATCCTAGCCCGCAGTCGCTGTAATGGCCTAGAAATCCCAGCAGCTTGTCATTGGTGGGCAAGTATTGTTTAAACAGGAAAACACTCGATATGTTGATAAAACGCTCAGTGAGCAGTACACTCGTTGGCGTGATTGCCATATCAACCATTTCCTTGTTTACATAACAACCGAGGAAGAAAAAATATCTCAAACTCATTGTCCCTTCTGTTCCCATAAAGGAATGGGAAGCGTGCTACTTGACAAGCTGCAGTTGTGACAAACTAATCACGTGCTGCGAATTTCAGGCTGACATTTAGCAAAAGAATCTCTGAAAGTGGCATGGCCAGCGGATATTCTGTCCTGTGTACTCAGTGTAGCCAAACTGCACAATAAGCTGTAGTCTGGCTACTGGAAAGCTCATGGCAGTGCACTGGGGCACTGTAAATCATACAGGAGACCTGAAGTCTCTTTTGGTAGGTGATGGACCTGTCACTATAGATAGGGGAAATTGTGCTGGATTCACACATGCAGGTTTTTTTGAGTAGCTTCCAATGCAGTATTTTGAAGAGGACACAAGTGGAAAAACAAGGGTAAACATCATCCCAAACGCCAAGAAAAACTATGCAAAAAATTTTTGTTTTTCTACCTTTGTGTGAAGACACACTTGTAATTACAATACAATAACCCTAAAGTAACTGGCCAACAAATGTGTAACGTACCTCCTGTAAGGACTTGGCTGCCACCCCTCTGTGCACTTCACCATTGACCTTTTCAGTTTTGCTCTGGGTTTTTGCTCCTGATTTTAGGAACTTCCCGTGGGAACTCTCTCTACTTCCCTTTTTCACATGTGGCTCAAGACCGCAGGTCTCAAGAGTTTTGTTCCTGTACATGTGGCACTGTAGAGGAGGGCATGTTCACACAGAAGAGCTGATCCCAATAGCGAAGTGATAAACTATATATCCTTCTATCCTCCATATTGTCATGCTGTTAGACTTTGGTCTTTACGCTGTCCCACAAATACACAGCTCATTCTTTACAGCAGAGTAATAGGCACATTGCTTTTTACATGGCATCTGCAGCTGTATTTGTCTATTCTCGCTCGTCTCCACACTTCATGGTAATTGTCGTTTCATTTAAAGAGGCGGCGCTTGATAGGCAATGCGCCCGAGGCACGCGGTGCCGGACTAGCTCAGGGCAGTATGTTTAGCAACCCGTCTCACAGCCCTATCCTGCTTTTCCAGCCCCACACTGATAGGTTTAAGCTGTGATAAAATAGATTTTGCAGTTTTTTTTAAACCTACACTATGTGAACAAGGCTTTAAAGGGGGGGGGGGTTTATCCATTACTTGGAAAAGTATTTGCACTTTGGATAAAACAGTTTTGGACGAGAGAAGTTGTGATCTCTGTAGCCCATCCGTGGCCACTGATTTAGGCTGCAGCTCCTAAAGGCACTGTCACACTTAGCGATCGCACCAGCGATCACGACAACGACTCGACCTGGTGAGATCGCTGGTGCGATCGCTAGTTAGATTCCAAACACAACTCATCAGCGATCTGTATAACGACCTCTGCGGTCGTTGGGAAAACCTAGTCCCACCTGCGACGCTGGTAAAGTCGTTCATAAGGGTGTCACACTCAGCGATTCAGGCTCACCAGCGGGACACCAGCGACCAAAAAAACGGCTCAGAACGTTCATAAGCGATCAACGACATCTCAGCAGGGGCCACATCGCTGCTACATGTCACACACAGCTAAGTCGCTAACGAGATCGCTACTGCATCATAAAATCGGTGACGCATTAGCAATCTCATTAGCGATCTCGTTTAGTGTGACAGTACCTTAAGTCACATTGTGTCATGCAAGTTCCCGTAGGCACAGTGCGGGCATCGTTGGAACGGCCCCCCGTCTAGGAGGTATTTTCCATCCTTATTTTACATGGGGTGCTGTTTAATTCAAGAGTGGAGGTTCCCCTTTAATTATTTTTGGAATAATAAAGACTATTCAGATGAAATGCAGCACAACTAGTAATTTTAGGACTAAAGCCCCCGTCTCACAGTGATATCGCTAGCGAGATCGCTGCTGAGTCACTAGTTTTGTGACGCAGCAGCGAGCTCACCAGCGATATCTCTGTGTGTGACATTCAGCGACGATCAGCCCCCCTGCTGGGTATCGCTGATCGTCGCTGAAAGGCCAGGACATTTTTTTGATCGCTGGTCTCCCGCTGACAGGCACGCATCGCTGCGTGTGACAGGCGGGAGACCAGCGATCCACTGGTAACCAAGGTACACAGCGGGTTTCCAGGCGCAGGGCTGTGCCTAGAAACCCGCTGTGTACCTTGGTTACCAGCTCCCTGCATCAGGGCGCTGGTATCCAAGGTACACTGCGGGTAACTAAGCGATGTTACCCGCAGTGTCCTTGTACTGATCGCTGCCTGAGCTGCCTGTTTGGCAGCTCAGCAGCGATAATGTAGCGATACACCAGCGATCCTGATCGTTGTCGGGATCGCTGGTGTATCGCTATGTGAGACCCAGCCTTAATCGTTTCAGAGGCTGCTGTGGTTTGATTGCTGCCACATTCCTTTTGATTCTATCTTAGGGGGACCTGGACCCCCAACTGTTTCTATTGTGTGCCCTTCTGGAAGTGTTGGGTCGGGCTTTGGCCAGCCTACACTGCCAGACATTTGGTTGGTCCTCAGAGGTTACATTTAGCAAGCTGCATCCTGTCAGTGGAGTTGGGTGATTTCCATTGTTGGCCTTTGCTGGGAACAGAGACGCATCCCACCTGCTCTGCATGACTTATAGCAAACGTAAGGAAGTTGTGTGAGAAATCTCGGCGAGAGGGATGATTCATCCCGGAAGAATTGCCAGCTGGCAGGGTTTCTTTCAAACGTTGAGAAAGCTGTAGCCTTGATGGTTACTGGTATCTTGATGTGTGAAGGTTAAGTAACCCTTTCTTTTATAATCTGGCACATATTAATTATATCTGCAGTGGGCTGTTCAGCGGAGCCACATAATTGAGAAATAGGTAACGTGTCCTCATGGATTAGATTTGCTGTTGCCATACCAGCTGCTGTTTGCTGATAAACTTTCTTAATTCTATGGGTTACCGTTTTCTCTTTTGCAATTTGCACACTTGGCCGTTAAATAATGCCGGTGTGTGACAGTATGCAGGTACTGAATGTCCGCAGTGATCCTATAATATACCGCGTCTGACTCTGGCCCATGAAATCTCTTCTGCACAAGGTGGTTTTATTGAAAATGTGGTGTTATGGAGGGCAATCACTTTGGAAAATTACTTGTAAATGTCCTGTTAAACACAAATAAGTTTAGGACCTACATACTTGGTGTAGATTACAATCTGATCAGTACTAAAAGCTGCATTATTGGGCTGGTTCAGATTAATGTCATGGATAAAGTAAAGGCTTCCGCGCATACAATGTGCCCCATCACTGTACATGTCATTCCATCTTGCCTTCTGCCCTATCAATGTATTGCACAACTGGTTCCGGGTTCCATACACACCGTATGTCCGGATTTATTTTGTGCCCATGCCATATAATTGTGATGTCTGTCTTGCAGATGTTCAAGCTGTTGCTTATGAGGAGCCAAAACACTGGTGTTCTATTGTCTATTATGAGCTGAACAATCGCGTAGGAGAAGCGTTTCACGCCTCCTCCACAAGTGTCTTGGTGGATGGCTTCACCGATCCTTCAAACAACAGGAACAGATTTTGTCTTGGGCTTTTGTCGAATGTTAACCGCAACTCCACCATTGAGAACACTAGGAGGCATATTGGGAAAGGTATGTCTCATTGGGCAGTAGTGATGTGACATGATGATTTTAAAGCCCCATTCCAGCATTGTATTTTGTTACAGCTGTGGAGTGGTGCTACTAATCTAAGTTCCTTGACCCTAGTCATATTCTTACCAGCCACTGCTGTCCTCGATTCTTCCTGGCGATGCTTTGCTCCCACACTGCCATTTTTGTGACCACAAGTCAGAGGTAACTGTCACAAGCTCTCAATGTAAGTCTATGAGAGCTTCGTCCTGGCTCTCTTAAACTGGCATCGAGTTGTGACTTTCGGGAAGCCCAGCAAACGCTGGAGCGATCCTGCAGATCAAAAACCGGAGCGTTGCCAAGAACAGAAGAAGACTGTGGCTGGTAAGTATATGACATGGGGCAGGAACCTTACATTAGTATCACCACTCCAGCACTGCAATATAAAACCCGCTCAAGTGGTCCCTTGGCCCTTTCTTCCTTTTAATTGTATATATTTCCAATATGCAACAACAACTATCTTCCATACACTTTATTGAAGAGGAGAATTCAATGTTTGTTTTTTAGATTTTGGATACAGAAAAGCTGCTTCATGTATCTATTCTAGATCATGCATATTGAGTTCTGTGCTTGTTTTCTAGGTGTTCACTTGTATTACGTTGGAGGTGAAGTGTACGCTGAGTGTCTGAGTGACAGCAGCATTTTTGTCCAGAGCCGGAATTGTAACTATCATCATGGCTTTCACCCAACCACTGTCTGTAAGATTCCCAGCGGTTGCAGCCTGAAGATATTCAACAACCAGGAGTTTGCTCAGCTTTTGGCTCAGTCCGTGAACCATGGTTTTGAGACAGTTTATGAACTAACAAAGATGTGCACTATCCGGATGAGTTTTGTCAAGGTAATGTACCATTAAGCTATGCCTTAATATACTTTCACGGACAATAGTGTGTACTTCCACAGATCTGTAAAATGAACACGACTTCATCAAGTGTGTAATACTCACTGATTTATCCCTTCAATAGATAAAAAAAATGTGTAAATGCAACAAATTTCGCTCCTGGGAGCTCCAAATACATTAAGAGCGGCTGACGCATGTGCGACCACCTTCCCTGCCATTGCAGCTTGTGCCCGTCAGATCCTGGAGATGGGTGATGGCCCTATAGGTCTGACCCACGTTTTCTAGATGTGAATGGTATATCCTGTGGATTTGCCATGAATGACTGTTGAGACAACCCATTTAAACAGGACATTGAATCGATGCTATCTGAATCAGAGGCAGCATGAATTAGCCACTGATTGCACGATTGCGGCCAGTTATGTTTGGTAGAGCAGCCGTGCTGACTAGTCAAGTCTGTGGTCCCCACCCAGCTTTAAAAACAGTTTTCTTTGTGACCAGGTAGGTTTTACTCCCTCTGGCATTTCAATCATGTACCCAGGCTGATTCATGCTGCCTTGGTTTGGACAGTGTGAATCTCATGACTGGGTCCCATTTTGTCCACTGTTTGTTTCGTGGATATTAGCTTGTAAAGTATTGGGCTTGCTTCTTAACTTTGCAGAGGTCTATGTGCCAACATCCTCTACTAATGAAGGGATTAATTTTTATAAATGTTTGCTTTTTCTTTTCAGGGCTGGGGTGCAGAATATCATCGCCAGGATGTAACCAGCACCCCCTGCTGGATTGAGATTCACCTGCATGGCCCACTTCAGTGGCTGGATAAAGTACTTACTCAAATGGGCTCCCCCCATAATCCCATCTCCTCTGTCTCCTAATTAGAACTGGACACTTCTGGATGATATGGAGCCGTGCATGTACTTGAAGGATGTTAGACTGCATACTGGCAAAAGAGAGGACTGTATTATACAATTTTTTATTTTTTTTTCCTCGTCACTTTGGGAGCCTCGAATACTTGATGTTTGTGACCAATTCTTAACATGAAAGGCGAAGAGGGTCCCTGTATATGTGGCTAAATCTTCTCAGCAGCTAACTCCCCTCCGCCCCTCTTTGTAATTGGATTGAGTTCACAGTATAGCGATGTAACTGAAAACCATGCTATGTAAAGTATTAACTGGGGCAGACGTCCTCATGGCTGAGAGCTACATTTGGCGGGGGGGTATTAAAGTGAAAAATGTCATTCGGTTCCATTTTCCCAGTAGCTTTATATGAGAAACTCTTGACACTACTTATTTTGTGTACTGGCCAGACTGCCATCAGGATGTTCGGAGATGCTCCGTACTGTTTGTACAGTGTTTTATATCAGCCGATTCTTTCCCTTCCTCCTGCCAGGAGTAATAAAGAATAGTTAGGGTGGGCTAGATGAATTTTTCTTTTGCTTTAACAGTTTGAGGAGGTTCACTAGAACAATATATTAAAATGTGAGCACTGCTTTCACAGCTTATTTTTTATTTTTTTTTAACATCAGTTTATGTACTGCGCATCTATTTCTCTACTACTTTCTGCAGTCGGCTGCATACCTCTCAGCTGAATGGATGGAGTGCAAGTGTTCTGCCTCTTTGCAGCACCAGCCTTGGCATCCTACATTTTTTTTTTCATGATCTCCTAGCTAACACGCTTTACTGTCTGCTGGGGGGGACTTGCGATGTTGAAGAAGCTCTCTTTCCTGTATTGTAACACTACTTCTGTGTCATAGATCTTGGCTTTGACTGCTAGTATATAGGGGAAAGCATTGTTTTCTAAAAGACACGGAAAATTAATCCTCAAATATTGCACCTCCTCTAGTGCCTGATGGGCTGAACAAACTTTTTGCTGAGCGCTCAAATTGGATTACATTTCAATATCCAAGGTTTACTCACTCGCAGACTTATTCTTTATCCTTTTTTTATGATGTTACTTTTTGTACTATTTTTGTTTTTCTTTTATATTCACAGTTAAGCTGTAGTACTTCCCAAGAGTACTTTTATTCCAGTTCTAGTAGATGTTGTCTACTGGAAGTTTAAATAAATGGTCATTCTTGCTTACCTGTATAACTCGCGTGGTATGTACTCTTTACTTCCAGGTACAGGTCATGATGTTTGCGCGTTGTGGTTTGTATAAGACTTACCGTATTTTGCAGTTTATAAGATGCACCCCAAATTTTGAGGAGAAAGATGGGGGAAAAAAGCCTTTTTTTTAATAAAATGGTGGTGCTTCTTACAATCCAGGCGTCTTATTGCTTACCGGGGTGGAGGCTGCAGTGAAGTGGGGTCCCAGGGTCACTGCAGGCGGAGGCAGGAGTGGGGCAATGCTGCGGGCCCCAGACTGGGAGCAAGGGGTGTTCGGATGTGCGACGCTTCGGGTCTTCGGTGGTGCAGGCCGCAGTGGAGCAGGGTCGCTGCTGGAGGAGGCAAGAGTGGCGCTGCGGGTGTCCGGTGGTGCGGGGGCTCCGCTGACATTTTGTGAAAGCCCAGAGCTCCCGCACTGTTTACTATGCAGTGGACTCAGGGGGGTTGTAGGGAATAGCTGACGGGGTGGCGCATGCGCAGATGGAGATCTCATCTGCCGCGATCTGGGTGCCAAGATCTCCATCTGCGCCACATCCGTGGCCATTTTCCTGGAGACCGCGTAGAGGCAGGCGCAAATGGAGATCTCGGCTTTCCTCCATCTGTGCCAAGTGAGAAGCCGGACCCCGGAAGAAGAATGGCGGCCGCCATATGCCGCCGCAGGACAACCGCTTGCTGCCCTACCACCACCGCACACCCCAGGACCACAGCAACACCCCCAGCTCCGGGCCCGCAGCATTGACCCCTCGGTAAGAACAGTGTTCGGTTTATAAGACGCACCCTCATTTTCCCCCTAATTTTGGGGATCATAAAAGTGCATCTTATAACCCGAAAAATATGATATGTCGTATCAAGTGTGGCTTTCACTATTTACAAAATAACTGAAAATGGCAGATTACTCCTATACATAAAAAAACTCTAATGATTCCCCTCCCTCCATCTTGCTGATTCTGTTTGAGCCCCCACCGATCCCTGTACTTATGTGAAGATGATCTTTGTTTTCTAGCCTTTGATATAGTCACATGGTTAGACTGCACATGATCAGCTGCAGAGGAACTACAAGAATTTGTGGGGTAGTTCATGTGAATACAGCATGATGCCCAAATAAACAGGAAGCTCTACAGATTCCTATTTCCATTCCATAGTTTCTAGATTATTTGACGGAAAGTGAATGAGTATTCTCTCACTTACAACGGCTGCAAACCAGAACCTACCTATTCCTGTTATCAGCTAAGAACAGTCTGTGTGATACATTTTAGGTCACAGAACTTTTGTGCGGGGCCGAACCAATAGGCTGAAATGATTTCTGTTTACAATGAATAATTGTTAATAATAATAATCTTTAGTTTTATATAACGCTAACATATTCCGCAGCGCTTTACAGTTTACATTATCATCGCTGTCCCCGATGGGGCTCACAATCTAGATGTTAATATAAATATTGCTTAATATTGAGCAGAATTATGTCGTATAGCTCTTAATATATGTTACAATAGGGCTTATTGTAATATGTATTCTGTCTGTCACCACTTATTGAAACAATATAATTTACTGTTCTTTTTATGCAGTGAATCTTATTGCTCTCTGTTCAGCCCTGATCAACAGATGTCCCCATAACTACACATGGTGTGATGGTCCCCACACAGTATCCTGTCTCCACGTATTTCACTGACAAGTGATTGACAATAATAATTTTTAAAAAATTGCTTCATTCCTAGGCACAGTGTTCCTGTCTCTAAAGTGAGATTTTATGTAATGGGACTGGTGGTGTGAATATGGAAATGGAACAGATGTATGCTTTTCAGATCGAATGCTTGGGACAGGTCACAGGGGAGTTTAGTTTTCGGTTTCTGTAGTAGGTCCCCCCCACCATTGATAAGCGTCAAGGTCACCCTGCTTCTGCCTGCTGTCCTCCCAGACTTCAAAGTGTTTTGTGGTGAGCTTTCCTTCACACCCCTATCCTGATGTGTAGGATGAGGTTCCTCGCTGACCTTGGCGGCTCCTTTTTATGACCACTCTATTAGGCACACAAATGAGTGAGGGATTTTGTATTGGTGGGGGAGTATGATTGAGCAAAAGAACTCAAATATTACCAATGCTTAAGAGGAAGAAGGACAAAACGTGACAATTGAGAAAATGAGTTATAATAACTCCAATAAAGAAGAAGTAAAGATGGCGGTATTCACTATATCATAACAAAATCTAATTTACTGATCCAAATCCAGCAGAAAATATTCAGACTATTGAGCAAATAAACAGCGGCCATTTTATGTCACTTAGTGAAGTTTGTTTTTTTTGTGGGGGGGGGAGGTTGCCTACAACTTTAAGCCGCCAAATTTAATTGATTCGATAAAAGGTCTAGAATAATATGAAGTGTGGTCCTATGGTGGCCATTGTTAAATGGCTGCTTTAGAAATGTCACAAGAAATAAGGTGGCTGAAGAGCTTTGTACAGTTGTCGGTGTGACCGCTGTTTGTGTGTAAATGTAGTATATGTAACCTCATCTCCAAATTCTAATGGACCAGGAGGTGAGCTGTAAGAAATACAGGGGGGTATTGGAAGAGTTTGGCCAAGCCTCCTTTTTATAGGCTGGTTATATGACAACATCTCCACAGAAACATTTTACACTTTACAGAGACTTTCCCATGCACAAATTAATAAAACCCAAGAGGATCATATTTAGTTAGCAAGTGTATTTATTGTAAAACATCACTTCTTTACCACTAATGAATACACTGATGCTCTGCGTACATGTGATCTAGAGTCGGTTCTGTGCCAGTAGTTACCATGAGAAAATGGCAGAAAGCTCAAATCAATGAGAAAATAAAAACCCTTTGTGTACCTCTGCATGAACCAGAGGGACTGTATGAACTTGGGTTTCTATGGGTGTAGTATTCAGATTCCTATTAGCTTAGTGTATATAGGCACTGGTACAAATCCAGTAATGCCACACTGGAAGCAACTAATCTCCAGACCGGTCCTTGATTTTGAGCAGAGTTTAGTATGGCAGTGTGCGTTCTGGCTGGCATAGGGCTACGGCTATGTGCACATCTGCATAATAGGTTCTGTTAGGAGCCAATGACTTTTTTTTTGTTTTACATTTGCATCAAAGTAAATGTAGCTGGTCCTGTTTCCAGGAGCAATGATTACTCCATATATGAGGCCCTTTGTACAGCAGAGAGGATAGCCTTGCGTCACATGTACTGGTTTGACACCGGCTCCAGATGCTGCACACAAGCACTTTCCTCTGCACTCCAGCTTATTGCTGAGTAAGGGGCCCGGCCATGTGTGTGAGGATCCTGCTTCAACAGATGTTCTCTTTTCACCATGTGGTTTTGGAAGTACAACATATTTCATTGTTCCTGTGATTTTCTTTCCTCTCATTCATTACAATAAAATCTGTTGTTTTCTCGAGAGGAATATATGTCACTAAACAGCCGTATTTCCCCTCAGGAAAGGGAAAACATAAAAAAAAAATCTACCACCATGTCAGCTAGACAATGAAACACTGAGATCTTGATGTGCAAACTGCCAACTTATTCAAACGAGGCAACCAAATACGGTAATCAGCGGATTTGTCAGAATGCAATCGTAAGGCCTCTTTCACACATCCGTTGTGCGCCTGACGGCGCC
>VIAB01048906.1:3900-17237 GCA_009801035.1 Oophaga pumilio | reverse complement strand
ACTACCCGTTTCAGTCTATAGTTCCTACCAGACCCGTTACATCTCGTATCACTGTAATCGTTCCAACCTGAAGACTAAAGTCGCCAACCACTTATACTGCACGAGGAACGGCGTAAAAAATAAATAAAACCAATTCTTCACCTGCTGTTGATTTGTTCATTCATTCACTCACAGTAAGGATCGTCTCACGTTTATCCTGCGCTCTACGATGAGCACTTACACCAGGATTTCTGTGTAAATCTCAAAAAACACGTGATGCAGACGGAACCCCAGGTGGAAGATTTCCTATAGTGATGCAGATGGAGGCACTGTGGACGCCATAGGATCTGTGATCTGACTGTGTCCAACTTTTTAGGCGAGCATAAAAGCACGGTCAATCACAGTTTTGTGCACTTCTGAAAAAAAGGACAATGCTGAACAGAGGCCAGATAAAGTCCAGAGTACCTCTTCTGCCTTATTATAGTGAATGGATCCCTCGGAGGTTTCATCTGTCACGTCACTTGGAGATTTAGATGGAAACCCCAAAGTATGTGCTCAGCATAGAGCGCCAGATAAACGTGATCCCAAACGTTATGTAAAATTTTCCCAATAAAAGCTTCAACTCAATTCACAAAAAAAGCTAGTCCCCACTCAGGTCCGTCATCTATCAATGGAAATATAGGGGGCTTCCACGTTACTGGTAGTACAAAGGCTCTCGAAAAGCGCTATGTCTCCTCACCCACCCAAAAGAAATTCAGCAAATTTTGCGCTCCCAAATCCAAATGCCCCCTCCCTTCTGAGCCCCAGTGTGTCTAAACCATATTTAACGCCCACGTTTGGCATTTCTGTAGTGATGAGAATCAGTCTAATGTACAGGTGCGTGTCTCCAGAAGCATGAGCTGGGCATAATGTACTGGCCGCTACAACGTACTGGTCACTTCAACATACTGGTCACTACAATGGCAGTTTGTAATTTTCATTCAGCAACATCCACCACTGCTTGCTTCTGGAAAAACACCCATGGAGTCAAAATAATCACTACACCTGTAGATAAATTCCCAAAGGGGTATAATTTCCAAAATGGGGTCAGTTGAAGGGGAATTCTGCTTTTCTAGCACTTAGCGGCTCAGTATAGCTAGGAACATCTACGCTCCAAGAGGCAAATAGAGCTCTGTTCCTCCCCAGTCTCGCCGTGTGGCTAAGTAGTACTGTACAGCCAAATATAGGGTATTTCTACATTGTGGGACAAATTTTGGTACTATTTTTACCCATTTCCTAAAATGAAAATGTAAAATTTGGGGCTAACACAATCTTGGTAAAATTATATTTTTTCTTCACTGGCCAATGGTATAAAATTCTGTGACACACCTGTGGTGTCAATATGATCACTGAACCCCTAGATCAGGGCCGGACTGGCCATCTGGCAAATGCCAGAAGGGCCTGTCTGGTCATGGGCTGCCTTGTCTCCTACATTGTTAACAGAATTGGTGTTCTCAAGACACCCGTACTGTTAAGAGTTGTGATGGAGCACAAAGTTGCTGACTTCATCACTTACCCCATCAGGCCACGGGTATCATTAGAAATATTGGTCTTGTAGAAAATCTTCCTTTCCTCCATCCAGGATAATATTAGTAATATATCCCATCTGGTTCATGGGGACGGGGACAACATGGGCCTGTGTGATTTCAAATGCCAGGACTGAATTTCAGCCCCAGTCCGTACCTGCCCTAGATGAATTGATTGAGAGGTGTATTTTGTAAAATAGGGTCATTTCTGGGGGTTCTGCTGTTCTGACACCTCATGGACTCTGCCAATGTGACATGGCACCCTCAAACCTATGCAGTAAAATCTGCAATGTAATATGGTGCTCCTTCCCTTCTGAGCTTTGCACTGTGCCGCAAAAGTAGTTTTCAACTACATGTGGGGTATCGGTGAACTCAGGAGAAATTGCACAACAAATTTTCGGGTCCTTTTTCTCCTGTTACACTTCCAAAAATACAAAATATGGGACTAAAGATTTTTGTAGGAAAAATGATTCTTTTTATTTTCAAGGCTCAACATTATAAACTTCTGTGAAGCATCGGGGGTTTCCAGGTGCTCACCACACATCTAGATAAGTTCCTTGAGGGGTCTAGTTTCCAAAATGTTGTCACTTGTGGGAGGTTTCCACTGTTTATGCACATCCGGGGCTCTCCAAACGCGACATGGCGTCCACTAAATGCGCCAGCAAATTTTACATTCAAAAAGTCAAACGGCGTTCCTTCTCTTGCAAGCCCTGCAATGCGCCTAAACAATGGTTTTCCCCAATAAATGGGGTATCGGAATGCTCAGAAGAAACTGCACAACAAATTGCATGCTGCAATTTCTCCTGTCACCCTTATGAAAATGCAAAATTTGGAGCTAAAAAACATTTTTTGTGGGAAAAATGTGAATTTTCAATTTTCACAGCTCAGCGTCAAACTTCTGTGAGTTTTATTTTTTCCTTCCACATTCTATTAATTCCTATGAAGCAGACAAAAGGTTAATAAACTTTTCTGAATGTGGTTTTGAGCACCTTGTGGGGTGCAGTTTTTAGAATGGTGCCACTTTTGGGTATTTTCTGTCACATAGGCCCCTCAAATTAACTTCAAATGAATTTTTTCAATTTTGACCACTGTCATTGTATGAGGTCATAACTCTGGAATGCTTCAATGTATACCACCGATTCTAAGACTGTTTTTTTGTGACATATTGTACTTCATGACAGTGGTAAAATTTCTTTGATATGACTTACGTTTATCATTGAAAAAAATTGACAATTTGATCAAAATTTTGCAATTTTCAAACTTGTAATTTTTATGCCCTTAAATCAGAGTTATGTCACACAAAAGTTAATAAATAACATTTTCCACATGTCTACTTTACATCAGCACAATTTTTTAAACAATTTTTTTGTTAGGAAGTTATAAGGGTTAAAACCAGCGATTTCTCATTTTTACAACAAAATTTACAAAACCATTTTTTAGGGACCATGTGATATTTTAGTTTTTCTTTTTTAATAAATTTGCAAAAATTTCTTCATTTCTGTTTTTTTTTCAGTAAAGATGGGGTGCAGAGTGTACATTAATGAGAAAAAAAATGAACTTTTTAGCATTTACTACATGGCTGCAATGAAACAAAGAGTGAAAAATTTAAAGGGGTCTGAATACTTTCCGAACCCAAACCCACTGTATTTGAGTTGGAAAAACCCCAATGCCATTTTGAGAGAAATCTGTTAGAAATCCATGTTTTTTCTCACATGGTTTTCAGTTTCGTCAGTACTTATTTCATGTTTTAGTGGTCTTCTGACTTCAATGCAGTTTTTAAAACTTTGCCAGAAAAAAATTTACTACGTGAACAGTAATGTTTTGTATTAACATGGACTTTCTGATTGTCCTTTTTCGGCTTCTGCCCTTTTATTTAATATCAAGGTGAAGTGCTTCTAACCAGTGCAGGAGTATGAGAAATAACACAGCGCCATCTTCTGGCTCCTCTCTGCCGCGGTAAACCAGCGACAGTCGAATTGTGATGGCTAGATGACTGGCTGAGATCATCTCAGAAGTGGCAGGTCTCGGTGGTGTTCTTCACATGCAGTGGTTAGAATCTACCAAAAGTTGGCCAAGGAAGGACAAGGTGTGAATCAGTGACATTATTAGCGGTGCTCAAGGCTTAGTGCTGCATGTGGGAAGTGGCCTTTTTCAGCAGAATAATGTACCCTGTCATATTGCAAAAACCGTTTAGGAATGATTTTAGAACCGTATTAAAATTGCTGAAAAGACAAGTAGGAGTCACTGTAATTAATGCATCCTTGTGACAGGTCGCAGGAAAAAATAGACAGCACACGGACCCGTAGATTGTCATTGATCCATGCACACATCAGTTATAAAAGCGGATCCTTATATTCGGTCCGTGAGACACACAGCACGTCCTATTCTCATCCGTTTTGCGGATCAGACTATGCCATTATAGTTTACTAGATGGAGGCTCGATGCTATCGCATTGGGAGGGCGGTAATGTCATGATGGGGGCAGGCTTTGCAGTGTTGAGAATCTCTCCCCTCATGTGCTCACCCACCTATCCACTCTCTTTCCCCATGTGCTGACTTCTCCCGTCTGTGCTCTCTTCTTTGACCTGTCTACCCCATGTGCTATTCCCCTTGTCTGCTGTCTCTTCTTCCTGTGCTGTGTTCTCCCCTCATGTGCTGTCCCGTTTGAGCTGTCTCCCCCCTGTGCTCTGTCTCTCTCACCCAGTGTCTGACCGTGTACAAAACATACCACAGCTCCTGGGCTGGGGAGGAAGCAAAAGACAATACTGACATTACAGCAGGGGATCGCAGAGGATACATTTTGTGAGATAAAATATTTTAGAAAAACAGTGAAATATTTTACCTCACAAAATTAATCCTCTGTGATCCCCTGCTGTAATGTCAGTATTGTCTTTTGCTTCCTCCCCTACCCAGGAGATGTGGTATTCTCCGTACACGGTCAGACACAGACAATTTTTAAAATGAACTTTTGTTCGTGGGAAAACCCCTTTAATGTGACTGGCTTCCTCTGCCTGTAGACACGTCGCCCATTTGCCGCCGGGATCAGCTGAATGATTCACTGCACCTGCGCGTAATTCGCGCAGGCGCAGTAAATCAGACAGCCGCCATCTTTGTGCAGGCAGATAGTGGCGGTCACATTAAAACTGCGCATGCGCTCCTCCTGTACAAAGATGACGGCAATAGGTGAATCATTCGGCTGATCCCGGTGGCAGCGTGTTTGCGACGGTGTTCCGCTGGTGGTACCTCGCAAGAGGCTGCGTGAGTGTGAGAGTGTGTGTGTGTGTGTGGGAGGGTGACAGCTAACATATTTCAGTGAAAAAAAAAACGGATGCAACTAGGATACCTGAGGAAAAAAAGATTGTTCTGTTTCTCACGGATGCCGTAACTCACACGGAAGTGTGAACGCAGCCTAAGGCCGGGATCACACATGCGACGAAAACGGCCGTTGCTCGCATGTGAAATCCCAGCTCTGGCGCTGGCACTCGGGAGTGGAGTGCGCGGCTGCATGTATTTCTATGCAGCCGCTCGCTCCACTCCCGAGTGCCAGCGCCAGAGCTGGGATTTCACATGCGAGCAACGGCCGTTTTCGTCGCATGTGTGATCCCGGCCTTAGGGTCACATTCCACTAGCTGTTTTCGGAGGTCTTGTTGGGTTCATGCCTTGAAGGGTAAAGTCCGGCTGGCGCAATCAAAAACAAAGATAGGAAACATGCACATATTCAGTATTTGCAGATGTTTTGAGTTTTTGAGAGCATTTTTCCACAATCACTTGAATGGGTAAAAACGCTGGAAGAACTGACAATGCCAGACACAGCCCATGCACAACGGGGGCATCATGTTCAGAACATGCACAGCCCTGTGTCTCCAATCTCATACATCCATCTTTACGAGCGGTTACAGAACTTCTCAGTGTGTTTGAGCAATCCGCAGATGTTCAGAATAATGGGAAAAGAAAAGGTTTTATTACTGTTATTAGTAAATAACATAGATAAAAAAAACAAAGAGAAGCCATATACAAACAAGTCATTAAATAGGTCTTCAGGATTTAAGAAAGAAAAGGTTCCATTTTTCTTCTCTCCAGAAACAGTGCCACTATGGTTTATGGGCTGTGAGGCGGCAAAGCTGTAATACCAGACACAGCCCATGGACAGGAGTGGCGCTGTTTCTCCAAGAAAGATCACTTTTTTTTTTTTTTTTTTAGATTCCTGGACCACGCCTTTAAATAAAACACTCCGTAATGTACATTTCTCTTAGACGTAGTATAGAATTGCATTTACAAAGAAACTTTAACCCTTTCAATGATATTCCAAGAAAAATAAGATGACACAAGTTCGTCTTGTGCTTTTTGGCTCAGTTACAGGTGCAGGGTTACGACACACGGGTCATTTTTTTGTGTTTGAGTACAAGCCTTTTGTCGTGATAGCACTGCACTCTGTAAAGTGTCCCCAACCCGTGGCTCTTCTGTTCGTGGAAAAATAACATTTCCCACCATGCGTGTTATGAGTTGTAATTTTCATTGAACAGGAGAGCCTCAGCTGGGGCAACACGTCAAGCTCAACGCTCCTTACATCTGCAACATCCCAAGTAATTTTCATTTAACTTAACCTTTGCCCCAAGATCTTGACCATTATGCGTTACTTAGGGCGCTTTCACATTGCGTTTAGTTACACGTTCGTGAGTCCCGTCAAGGCTTGTGTCAAAAATCCCCCGCAAAACAGGATTCTGGCGTATGCATCGACGGGGCCATAGACTATAATGGTGCTGACAAAGAGAACGTGCGCTCTGCCTTGCATTATTTGTGGCGGAAATGTGTTCTGGAGACGGACACTCAGACACAGTCTACTATGTCTGTGTGTCCTATACGCCTGAAAATTACGCACGGCAGAGCGCACGTTCGCTCTCTTGGCACCATTATAGTCTATGGCCTCATCGGCGCATACGTCCGAATCCCGTTTTTCCAGAGGAGTTTGGATGCAAGCCCCAACGGGACCCACAAACTTGTAACTAAATGCAATGTGAAAGCATCCCTACACCCATTTAATGAGTGGTTTTAGGCGGCCAAATAATTTTGATGGTCATCAGTCAAATGACGATTCCCCCTACCCATGCACGCTCAGTCGAGTGTGCATGCATCCACGTTGGGGAGAAGGGTAATACACAGATGTCAGATACCACTGATGACAGTTCATCTCCGTCATATGAGGCCAAAATGACTAGGTCTCACATTATGGGGGTAAGTGGCAGGAATGCCCAGGATGCCAGACATAGGACTGTCAGCATGGACATGAACACTGCCGTGGTCTGCCGGCCACGAAAAACCAAACTGCAGCCGGATAGCCCTGAACCTTTTATGCTCATTATCTGCTGTCAGGACCCCCCATAGGTGGTAACTAATCGCTTAGCCAGACAATCATACAATGTGTGTGGCCACTGGCCACTATTACTGTCCTATTATAATCCAGCACTGTGTGCAGTAATGATTGCAGAGAGTACGTGTATAACATATAACAGTCATTGCCGGAGGCAGATGAGACCGAGTATTAACACCCTGCATATTGCAAACCGATAACAGTATGAGCCTTATTGCTGCACCCCTCCCCCGCGGCTATCGTCTCTTGCCCTCGCCCTTGGACTGACTATGTCGTGTGCTCTTGCTTGAAGACTGCGATTCCTTTTTATCTTTTCTGGAGTCGTCGCTCCTCTTATAGGGATGTGAGCTGTGCTTTTCGGAATGCCTCCTTTCCCTGCTGTGGTCCCTGGTCTCCTTTTCATCCTGCGTTCTCCTGCTGTGCTTCTCCCTATCGGGGGGCAGGGTGTTTTTAATGGTATTGATCAGAAATCGCTTGTTGGTGCTGGCGAGGGGACACTTCATCCTGCAACAGAATAGACAGAGGGGCTGCAGTCAATCAGCGTGTCTTGTGCGCCACCTAGTGTCCGAAGTAAGAAAAATGCAAGGAAGGCAAGAACCTGTATGAACCTCCTTGGATTGATTACACAGATGTAAAATCACTTATTGAGAACGGCTTTTGCATGTATTTTATGTATATGCAACTCATTGTTAAAGGGATGGTGTTCATGACCTTCTAAGCGTCACATGTTTAGGGTACGGTTACATGGGTAAGGGCAGGGATATATTGCACAATTGCAAAAATCTACGGCATTTTCCTCTCTAAGTTTGATGGTGCAAGTCAGAATCCACATTAGACCCGATTTGTCACACTTTATACTGTTTGCAAACTCACCTACACTTGTGATTCAGGGTTCCCTTGCCTGGTACCCACCATGCCGGTCTCCTGTGATGACATTTTGTCCTATGCGATTGCCGATACCATCATCACGGGGGGCTGCGTTGTACAAAGGCCGGCCGAGGAATAGCAATATTACCTGGGGAGTTACGTATTTTACCTATTTACATAGGCAGATCTGCAAACCCAAGGTTTTTGCTTTAATTCCGCCCAGTGTGCCAGCGCCAAAATTCATATCAAAGTAAGTCCACGTCTTTGTAGGAGACTTCTAAAGCCCCCGTCTCACATAGCGAGATCGCTGCCGAGTCACAAGTTTTGTGACGCAACAGCTATCTCCCCAGCGATATCGCTGTGTGTGACATTCAGCGACGATCAGCCCCCCTGCTGGGTATCGCTGATCGTCGCTGAATGTCCTGGACATTTTTTTGATCGTTGGTCTCCCGCTGGCCAGCACGCATCGCTGCGTGTGACAGGCGGGAGACCAGCGATCCGCTGATAGCCAAGGTACACATCGGGTTTCTAGGTGCCGGGCGGTGCCTAGAAACTAGATGTGTGCGTTAGATACCAGCGCGCTGGTAACCAAGGTACACATCAGGTTTCTAGGTGCCGGGCGGTGCCTAGAAACTAGATGTGTACGTTAGATACCAGCGCGCTGGTGCAGGGAGCTGGTAACCAAGGTACACATCAGGTTTCTAGGTGCCGGGCGGTGCCTAGAAACTAGATGTGTACGTTAGATACCAGCGCGCTGGTGCAGGGAGCTGGTAACCAAG
Source organism: Oophaga pumilio (assembly GCA_009801035.1). Classification (NCBI taxonomy): domain Eukaryota; kingdom Metazoa; phylum Chordata; class Amphibia; order Anura; family Dendrobatidae; genus Oophaga; species Oophaga pumilio. Next base: position 8,680 of record VIAB01048906.1, on the reverse strand, counting down.
GTACACAGCGGGTTTCTAAGCGCCACGCGGTGCCTAGAAACCTGATGTGTACCTTGGTTACCAGCTCCCTGCACCAGAGTGCTGGTATCTAACGTACACTGCGGTTAACTAAGCGACGTGCGTCGCTTGTTACCCGCATAGTCGTTGCCCTGATTGCTGCTGAGAGCTGCCTGTTTGGCCCACTATATCCTCAGTATAGAAGATTCTGGGGGTTTAAAAGCTAGGACCGCCACCAATCCTAAGAACAGGACTCTGGAGTTACCCTGCTGAATAGAGTGATGGTCACACATGCGCCGCCCTCTCCTGTCATTGTCTATTGGACTGATGAAGATAGCGGAGCGCTGTACTCACTAGCTCGGTAACTCCTGCTGCCAATTAACATACCAGTGGTGAACATCGCTCTTTTTAAACTGGTGACCCCAGAGGATTTTTTTTTAGGATTGGTGGGGGTCTTTGCAATTGCAATAAGAACCCTTACCACCTAATAGACAGGGGGTGTATACCAGGATAGACCCCTAAAAGATACCAGGTGCTCCTACGACTGCTGTGTAGAATTGAGAGCCCATATTGCACCCTGTCTGCCAACTTATCGTCCTGATTAGACGATTTGTCAAGAACATGAATGGAGCCAAATATAAAGGAAACACTCTGATTGGGAATATGTGGGGAATAGAGAAGTGGAAACCCCGAATATCACTGATCTGGCGCTATACTCCTCATATGTCATTGCCTGCAAAGAAAACATACTCTCGGCATAGAACGTACCAGCCCATTGGCCCCATAGTCTCGGCTCGATCTTTTCCCCTTTTGGCTTCTTTGAGAAGCTCTTCTACTGCTTTCCTGCAAAAAAAAAAGGAAAAAAAAAATTGTAATCAGATAAAGGGCCATAAAATGTTGTACCATATAGCGAGAGGCTGTACGATGCTGCTGCAGACAGAACATCGGAGAGGCGGTGATCAGTGTCTTATCTGCTCCGGCTGCAATCACAGTGGACAGAAGGGCCCAGACGTCCTGATTAGGACTTCTAGACGTTAAGAGAACACTGCTGACAGCCACAAGTCTGTGAATAAAGGGCACCAGACTGAGCGGCTGCTCGTCCTACTCCCTCCATAGTCACAAGCTCTCTGACACAAAGACGACTCGCAACCAGATCAAAAGTGCTCAGTTTCCGGCATGGTTTTGTTCCCACTGCTCTTCCTAGTCATGTGTTTTTTTTTAAAATCCGTCATATGGATGCAGAGATATGATCATTTTAGTTAATGCTTATTTTATGGTCTTTACCAAGGGGGCGGCGCTAACGAGCTTCTCTAGAGGCGTTTCTATAGATTGCTATGAGATGAATCTGTGCTGCATTTTATGCACATGCTCAGTAGTGACCAGTGCTGTGGGGTCATAGATGAGATGAATCTGTGCTGCACTTTATGTACATGCTCAGTAGTGACCAGTGCTGTGGAGTCATAGATGAGATGAATCTGTGCTGCACTTTATGCACATGCTCAGTAGTGATTAGTGCAGTGGAATTGGATTCAGGGAAACTGAGGAGTCGGAGGTTCGTCTTACTGACTCCACAGCCCTGATACTGATAATTCCCGTTCTGTCATCAGAGGCAGGATTACAATTGTATATAAGAATTCTATATAAATAATCCACAATTTACCATTCACCATAGATGAAGTCGCAGCTCACCTCCTCCCCCTCTCTGCACTAATCAGAGATGATGCCCACAACACTGTTGCAGAGAAGTCAATGAGTCATCTCATATATTGCTTCCTGTAGGAGGTTGCGGTAAAACATACTACTCAGACAAGGTGAAGGCCTCAGTAATCACGTAAAGAAGACAGAATATAAATAATATCCACAATCAAAATTAAAATAGATTACAAAGAAATAATACACACTCCTCAACAATGAAATTGCAACACCAAGTAGAAAAAGTTATGGAAATCACAGGATGAATAGACATGCTAGAGATACACAAATGATGGAAAAAAAAAACCCTCTCTATTCAGTATTGAGAATGAGCGCCATGTGCAGAAACTTTCAGCCTTGATTGCCATCAATTAGGTTACTAATGGCTGTCTGAGGATGTTCTGTTGCGTTGAATGCACTTGGGCAGAAAATCATCAAGATCCGCTGCTAGCAGCTCACTTTGCATTTGCCAACCAATAATTTCCCAGATGTGCTCGATGGGAGACAAGTCTGGAGACGCTGAAGGCCATGGTAGTATATTTAGGCCTCACAGGCTGCTCACAGTAGCACAAGCAACATGAGGCTTGGTGATGTCCTGTTGAAAAACAGACCCTGGGAAAAATTTGGAGAAATGGCCGTATCACAGGTTCCGCCAATGGAACGCCGCGCTATTAGTGTACCTGTGTCCGGTAATCACAGGAGTAGGAGTAGTGTGACGTTCCCTCATGAAGTCTTCTTCATTGACTTCACACCACCGCTCTCAAAAGATGCAGAGCAAGATTGCAATAGAGGTTTATCCTCTTCAGTGAGGAGCCCCACTTTTGTCTTGGACACAATGATGGCCAGAGATTAGTCTGGAGAACAAGTGGGTAACGTCATGAAGAGGACTTCAAAAGGCATGTCATTGGTTGGAAACTGCAAAGGGAGCTGCCTGCAGCGGATCTTGAAGATTTGCCCAAGTACATTCAGCGTGGCAGTACATTTCTCAGACAACCATTAATAACCTCAGTGATAGCAGCCAATGTATGTAAGTGCTATGATTTTTGCGTGTGGCGCTCATATTTGATACTGAATAAATGGAGAGGTTTAGAACATTTTGCTTCCATCTTTTCATAATTTGCATATCATTAATGTCTATCCACCCTGACATTTCCATAATTCCACAACTTTTCCTTCTTAGGCCCCCTTCACAAATCTGTGTCTGAAGTACGTGTGGTAGCCATTTGTTTCACAGATGCTACACGTACCCACTATAACCTATGCTGCTATGCACATGTCTTTTTATATGGACTGTGTGTAAGTGTAAATCACACGGAGACATGTCCGTTTTTTTTTTACAGGCAGCATGGATGACAAGGGCCAACACAAGTCTATGGGTCCTTGAAAAACAAACAGAACATGGGTGGTATCCGTGTATTACCCATGTGTTGTGTTTAACATTGCAAAGTATAGGATAAGCTTTGTAACACTGATGGCACACGGACCCAAAAACACTGAAGGCACACGGACCCAAAAACGCGGAAGGCACACGGACCCAAAAACACTGAAGGCACACGGACCCAAAAACATGGAAGGCACACGAATCCAAAAGCACTGAAGGCACAAGGACCCAAAAACAGTGATAACACTGTTACTGTTTTTTTCAGGTAACGGTCTTAATGTTGCAATTTCAATGTTGAAAAGTGTATGAGTCAAAAAATCATGCCATTAAAAAAAAAAAAATCCCATTTAATAAAGAAAGGTGAACAATGCCTACCAGTCCTGCCCACATCTTGTCAGGTATGTGTAGAAATCATGTCCCTGACATTGCTCACCTCCTAATGCAAAAGTCAGCAGCACTAGAATTATTCTTTCAGGCCAAATTAAGCCTGTTACTAGAGGGTTAATTCTACTGACCAGCGATAACACAACACCATTGTACTATTCCCAAGTTACAGACTAACTGCATTTACAAATCTGTGGCTTCAGAGGAGAAATCTTCAGGTATTCTCTGCTGTTTCAGTGTCTGCTCCGAGCTCCAAATCTAGTCATTATACATCACACGTGGCCCATGGTTATACACCAGCCGATCGGTGGTTACTATAGGCGGCTCAGCAGGCCGACTGCACTTCCAAAGTGCACAAATCCATCAGCGATAAATCGTTGGGGGGGGGTGGTTAGTACAATTGTTTTCCCTCCTTTCATTGCTGGATCTCATTCAGACGTCCGTTTTGCACGTACACGTTCTATATCTCATCTATGGATCTATTCACATGTTTTTCTGGGACACGTCCACTTTTGATCAGAGTGATGGATCACTCATAGCACATGGACGGCCTCAGTATGTAATCCGTGCGCTGTTCATTTTTATTTTTGTAGTGCTAGAAGCTTTGCAAAGTTTTTTATTTTCTTTGCAAACGAGAAAATCACTGGCTGATGTGTTTTAGCTCGTTTTTTCTAATACAGAAAAAAAAAGGACATCAGAATGAGGCCTTTAGGGGAGAACACCTCCTGTTTACATCAGGGGAGCTGCTGCTAATCAAAGATACGTTTTCCGCCTGCAAAAAAAAAGGTGCAATAAGTGAAACACATTTCATCATTTGCTAACTGGGCGAATTTCCTTGACATCTTACAGTGTAAAAGAGACTTAACTGCTGTGTGCCCCGCTGCACTATAGGGGCACAGCCAGACTAAGAAACTACCCCTTATACCTGATCCTCAGGGTGGGTGCTACATAAATTACAGAACCCAGACCAGTGTGGCTCCTCTGCTCTCAGCCGTGTCCCCCTGCTGGTCTCCTGAAATAAACAATGTACCGTGACTGCTGCACAATTCCATCCGAGGGGTAGGATGCAATCTGTGCAGGCTGCAGTGATCACGCGACATGTCAGGAGAGCGGCAGGGACGTAAGGCTCATACAGGAGGTCAGTGCCAGTGCGACATGTCAGGAGAGCGTCAGAGACGCAGGGCTGATAGAGGAGGTCAGTGCCAGTGCGACATGTCAGGAGAGCGTCAGAGACACAGGGCTGATAGAGGAGGTCAGCGCCAGTGTGACATGTCAGGAGAGTGGCAGGGACGCAGGGCTGATACAGGAGGTCAGCGCCAGTGCGAC
>VIAB01048900.1:0-17241 GCA_009801035.1 Oophaga pumilio | reverse complement strand
GTACCATGGACGGGATAGTACATCCGATGTCAGAAAGGGGTTAATTAATTTTTTTTTCCACTTTTTTTTACTTTGCAAAATGCAAATAAATTTATATAACGTGATTTCTGGATTTTATTTTTGATATTCTATCTCTCAATGTTAAAATTAACCTACCCTTAAAATTATAGACTGTTCATGTCTTAGTCAGTGGGCAAACTTACAAAATCAGCAAGGGATCAAATACTTATTTCCCCCACTGTATCTATTCTATGTGTATATATCTTTTCTACTGGGTCACGCTGTGATTTTACTGTACGCTGATGAAATGTCGAGTTTTCAAAGACACAGGTGTGTAAAAATCGTATGGCACTTTCATGGTCCCAGTGACGTGCAATTTGTTTTCTCACACCCAATGATTGGCAAGTCTCATTCGATATACGAGGACAACCGCAGCATGCTGCAATTTTTTTTTCTCAGTCCGAATTCAGCTGAGAAAAAAAATTAAAAAAAATCAAAAAAAAAAATCGCAGATGAGCAGGGAATCAGGTTAACATTAGCCAGAGTGCAATCCGATTTTTTATCGGATTGCTCTCGTTTTTTCTCGAATATGAGCACAAACAATCCCACGTGTCACAGCCGCCAGGTATCGCAGTGCACACCAAGTTCTGCCAGTTTCTGTTTGGTTACAGCCTATGTAGGTTCATTCTGTGAACACTCCTACATAGGTTGGTGACAAGGTGGGACATCACTTTAACCCTTCCGTCAGACCTCGGGTGAGTATATTGTGTTAATTTAAAACGATTATAGAATGTGTCTGTCTTATTTCAAATAAAGTGTTTAATTATCAGTGTGTGTGTGTTTAACTCTTTACTTACAGGTTTAGTAATGAGAATGTCTGGCTGACACATTTTTACTATAAAATATAGGGCTTGGCATCAGCGACAGCTGCTGACACCAACCCTTAATCCCGTTACCCTAATGTGACTGTACCAGGGCATGGGGAAGAGCTTGGGCTAAGTGCCAGAACTGGACCTTCAAATATGAAGTGCCATTTCTAAGGCAGCTGAAGGCTGGTATTTTTAGCCTGGGATGTGGCAAATAAGCTTGAAAAAGAAGGTGTTGAACAAGGCAATTACACCTCAAAACTTTTTTCTCTGTTTTCAAACATCTTTATTTAGCTACAAAAAGTATTCTTTGTTGTCCAAAAAGGCATAAAAAATGCTTGGAAAACCACACTAAAAACGCGCTTTATTTCCATTGCGTTTTTGCTGCCAACAAATTCCTATAGATGCAGAAACATTGCAGAAATTTCTGCAATCAAATACTCAACATGTGCAGATAGACTAACGCATACATGAGTAAATCCCTACAATATATATTGTCACATTCTCAGGCAGGCATTAGATAACGTTCACATAGGCAATGCGGTTTGGTCCATACATGTGCAGTTTTCTTGTTTTCATAAAACTCCAAGGGATTTAAAACCAAAAACAGCCTCTTGAGGGCACAAAGGTAACACTGAGCAGGCTGCAGCTTCAACACACAGACAGCACAGCTTTCCTAGCTGACCCGTGTCCATTCAGAGAGAGACTCTGGCTTGTCGCTCTACCAAATACAGCTCACATTTCGGCTGGTTATTCACCAGCTTTAACACACTACACTCTACTCAACATCCAGCAGACTGACATAAGGTGAACCATTTTCTGTTTTTTAGTCAGTCAAAGACCTGCAGTGCTAAGATTTAACCTAGTGCTACCTGGCTTTGCTACAATACATAAACTTTTCGCTGCCAAGGTTTTTTCTATATTTCATGTCTCTGGTAGCCAAGACAATTGACAATTTTCATATTTTTGATGTTAGAAAATAATCTAAAATTACAAAATGAAAAATTGATATTAAACCACTATTCCTATATATTTTTTATTGACTTAGCTGTGTGAGGACTTATTTCTTGTATAATGAACTATAGCTTTATTGGTTCCATTTAAGGGTTCAATAAACATTTTGAGTGTGGTTATAAAGTTTTTCAAATGAAATGATCATAAAACCTCAATTCTCGCTGTTTTTTGGTATGGTATGGCGACGGCGACACGCGTTGGGCAGCCCCCGCCTCTGCCTCCTGCTCTTTTTGCCACTTGCCTTCCTTCCCCATGGCAGATTTGTGAGCACATTTTTACACCGCTCATTGCTTTTCATTCTTTGGACTTGCATCTGGGCACATTGCATGGGAATTCCCTGACTGGTAGTATATCTTAGCATTTTTTGCTGTACATAATTATTGTTTCTCTTCACTCATGGGTGCATTCTGGTTCATAGAGCGTTTTTGTCTATGTTTACACAGCTGCTGGTCCATTTGTGGTTATGTTCACATTTAACTACATATATGGGGGTTTATTTGTGGACATTTTGTCAATTATATATCAGGCATTATTGCTCATTATAGGATGGTTCATACTACATGTTTTGCCTCATTATTGACAATTGTGTAGCAGGATGTATGCGGGTGGCTTCTCCCTGTTTTTAGTATGTTTTTATTGTTGTTTGCCAATAAAGTCATTTTCTATTACTATATAGGGTGGTGTGCAACATTTTTGGTGGTCATCTTTTTTCTTCCTTTAGTCTTCCTACTATTATTGACCACTGCTTGCACCCCCTGATATTGATTGTTTAAACTTTGCAGTGCGCCCATTTTTTCATATTGTGGTATTTATTGGGTGTGATAAATAGTGTACTTATTTTATAGTTATGGATTCTCTTATTTGGAGAACAAAAAGATCGTTTTATAATTTGGGTGTTTACAGGCGTGGCAATGCAAATATGTTTTTAGTTTATTGAAAAAAACAAAGAACTTAAAAGAAAAAAAGGCTACGGTAATTGCATTTTTTTTTTTTTTACATTATTTCTTTTATGTTTGTAAACTTTTTTTTTTACTTTTTAGTGAAATACACATCTATTCTTACACAGGAACAGGAGGAGATCACACATCATCTCCCTCCTGACCCTGCTGCAGTCTGACCGCTGAACCCCAGCTACCCCCTATCTTGCTTCACATTACTTGAAGGGGTAAGGTGCATTTTACCGGGCTGTGCATCAGCCTGGATCAGCTACAGTGTTGATCTAGGGCTCATTTTGAAGTGATTTTTAGTTTAAAAGACTATAATCACTACTGTAGTTGCTACACAGCCCAAGATATCATGGGTTAAAGTGGGAGTCAGGAGTGACAAGTGAAGACACCTGCAGCTCTCACTTTAACTCCTGATAGCTCAAGTTTGGTCAGCAATCCAGGCTAAAATATGGCCATTAATAGCCAGGACATACTGTATATCATACAACCATGGCTACTCAGCTCCTACACAAAAAGGACATGAGATATGGGCCTTGGCAGGAAAAGGGTTAATATTAATGTAAGCTAAGATGCATGAATCACTGATTAATATATTAGCTATTCTGGCAATGAACACTGTTTATAGCATTTTACAACAAACTTAAAAAGATGAACTAAACATTAATAGACACCGGAAATACTTAAAGGTCACTGACTTTAGACGAGACATAGAACAGGCTCTGCAGCATTCATCATTAGTCTTTTCCGGGAATAAGATTAGAGTGGTAATTATTTATTTCTATTGCATTTTCGCATTACAAACATAAAAGATTGCTTGTGATAATCTAAACTATATGTACTAGCGTTTTACCGTTGATTGAAGTATGTACCAAAATTAAAAATATTGCTCAATTTACCTTTTAAGTGTCTCCTTTAAGAGAACCTTTCATCAGGTCTCCCGTTATGAAACTTCTGGCAACATGTTATGCGCCTTCTAATTAGCATCCTAATGATTCTGTTCCATGTGCCACTGCAAAAAAGCAGAACGCTAAAGATGATCCTTATACACTGCACGTCATTTATGGAGCTGAGCTTGCTTACCCAACCCTATCAAACACAGAGAGGTCGGATCAGCGAGCTCACAGCAGGCGCCGTATTTGCTCCATTCTCATCCATTGGCACTAATTACCATACAGGGTGAACAGTGTAATTTTAGGATCCTTGCCAGGCTGTTTAATATACTAGCAGTTTAATAATGGGAAACCTTAGAACAGGTTCCTTAAAACTAATTTTAACATTAAAAAAGCAAAAAGGCAAATGAAGCACGCGCAGGATAAAATGTACTGTCACAGGGATACCGCGATAGAGTGGGGTCAGATGATCGCAGTGTCCGGTGACACATACACCTGCGGTAGACAGAACAGTTTCACCGTCCTATTAGCAGTTCTGGCTTTCTTTGCTCTGGCACTGCAAGGATTAAACTGCTTAGTTGGACTCTTGGAGTTCTCTGCCTCGGGGTGTATCAGCTGTTCTGAGTTAGTTACTCCCAGCACAGTATAACAACCCTCCTCCTTGCTTCTGACCTTGCCAGTGATAGATTTACCACTTCCTGGATTGGAATTGTGGGCGTGTTCAGTTTGTAGCAGGCGATTGGCCGTGTATTCAGGAGATTTCTGCATGGACATGGTTTGTGTGATTCATCCTAATCCTCTGCTCATAAGTTTTTTCCCCACCTAGTCTTTCCTTGCGTCCTACTTGGTTGTTTGGTGAGTGTTTTTGTAAGATCGTAGTTTTCTTTTATCTGTCTGTTTATTATTGTCTTGTGTGTGTTATCCTATACACTTCGGTCTCATACCGCTCTAGGTGGGGAAGGGAACTGATACATGTTATTATAGGAGCATAGCAAGGTGCGAGACCCCAGTGTCTCCACCATCCGGAGAATTCCGGGGAACAGGGCTAGCCTAGGGTTCCCCTGGTTCGAGGGACAAGGTAGGTGCCCATTTTCCCTGGCAATTAAGTGACTTGCATGCTTCACCAGTGCTGTACTCACCATGCAATTTATCTTCATGTAAGACTGTCCTGTTGACTCTGTTTCATGCAGAACTGCTGCACCTGCATCTGACTTCCATCTATCCTTGGGGGAGTGGCCAGTCTCTGCAGGAATTTAACCCTGTTGAGTCCTGCAGAGATCAGGTTCCCCAGCCTATCCTTTGCACCAGTGCCTATAACTGGCAGCATCTCCTACCATTCCTCACCCGAACATTGGTTCCTAGTCAGTCCGTCTACTAGGGTCTCATTCATGCGTATTTACATTTTGACTATCCTGTTTGTGACTTGGCTCGTTTACCATCCGGCCTGATTTCTCTCCTGAACTTGGCTATGTTTACTGATCCTATGCTGCCTGCCCCGACCTCGGAACGTCTGACTACTCCTCTGCCTCACCCTTCTGTACTTCATACCCACACCTCTGACCCTCCAGTCAGCTGCTGCTGCTGACCCGGGGACGGCCCTGGAGTGGTATCTGGTGACTACAGGCATCAAAGCCTATCCTCACCATCAGACGCTCTAGTGAATACACGGTAGTCACTTAGTTGTGCCCCTCCAGGGTAAGCCTGGCCCGTGGTGCAGTGGCTCCACATCCACCATCATTAAATATACTTTCAATTAACTTTTTAGGATAAGCTGTTATGTGTATATACATGAGGAATAACAATGTTGCTTATCATTATAATATTTGTATTCAACATTTTTCCACTCTGCAAACTATCTTAATTTGCATTTGACTCTGAACTGGTAGAGTAAATGCTACAATGTCTCAAAGACAATGAACAGCACCCAGAGAGCGATTACTGCTCTGTCATGTTTAGTAAACACACAGACAGAAGCAACATGGAGGACAATATAGAGCAATACTGAGCAGGTCAGATGTGAATCCAGCTCTTGAGTAGGGTAAAAAACTTGTTATAAAGCTCAGCGCAAATCTTACTTGCTCTCTCTGCCTGTTTTGTTAATCTTCTCCTTACTCCTCTATCTTGTCAAATGCAAGACAGATCAGGAGGCCGGGGGAAATTAGCTCATAGGTGGAGAAAGAAGCAGCATTCTATAAGATATATTGAAAAGTCTCTTATATTTGCCTTCACTATTGATGTATACCAAGTTTTTTGTAAGCAGAGTTTGTATTTATTATCACTTCCATGAAAACTGCCTTCCCAACAACTGGTTGGTAGTTCACTGGTGACTCCTGCCCAACAATCCTCTAACCAATAACTTCAGCAGGTAATGTATAAACCCCTGAGGTATACTGGTTAGCCTGCTAAGGACCCCCATAGAAAGAATAATTTTAGGCCATAAGACAACAATGATTGTTTCCTTTAAAAGTGTCACTCCAAGACTTATAACCTACACTTTTGTACAAATAGTTGTATGATGTTTCCAGGACACAGGAAAGAGTGGGGTGGATTACAAGAATTTGTCTACTAGGTGTCTTTGTGCATTTGGAAAAAAAGTAAGATCACTTGCCCCCATGGCTACATGTCCATGGATTACTTTTTTCACCAAGATTAATAGTTACACAGGTTAGTAGGTGTCTCAGTTTGGCCCCAGGGTAAAAAAAAATTACGGAATCATTTTTTTACTTTCATTCCTAAATACATTTGCGTGGAGCTTCCGTTGAAGACATCACACATGCAGGAAAAATAAATCTAGACAGACTGATGATCATGATACATTGATTCTAACTGGTAACTCTCTTTTATTTCTTTTCCAGAAATGTATAACTGATGAATGCTTCTTTTTCGAACGACTTGAATCAAATAACTACAACACGTATCGTTCCCGCAAATACAGCGATTGGTACGTGGCACTAAAGAGAACTGGGCAGTACAAAAATGGATCGCAAACTTCACCGGGACAAAAGGCTATCCTATTTCTACCCATGTCTGCAAAAAGCTGATCTTACCAGAAGGCAAAGAAGAATAAAATTATCATATTGTAAATATATATTAAATGTGATCATAAAGGATTTACACTTGTATGACAGTGGTTAAAAATGAAAATTATATGTAAGCATTCTAAAATATATGGTAATTATACCTAACACATTGTAAGTGAGCAAACCTTGTGTATAATGTAAGACGCAAATGTTGCCCTTGTAGAGGTATTTTCTGTTCCTGAAGAGTTAATTATAAACTGATATGGGTTTAAAAGGTACTGCCACACTAAACAATCCCGCTAGCGATCACGATAACGACGCATACTAATGCGATCGCTAGCGGGATTGTTTCTATATCGCTAGTAGCAGCCTATTTTAGCGATGTCGTTAAGGACGCTATCGCGGTTAGCGATCTCCTTAACGACTTTAGCGGTACAAAAGTACCGCTAAATCGCTAACAAAAGGTGCTACACTCAGCGATATATACTTACCAGCGGGGCGCCGACGATAAAAATAGGGTCCGGAACGATGAGAACGACGAGCGAGATCACAGCAGGATCTCAGCAGGGGCCACGTCGCTGGTAGATGCCGCACACAACAACATCGCTAACGGGATCGCTAAATAGTGACGTTTTTTAGCGATCCCGTTAGCGATGTTGTTTAGTGTGGCATACCCTTTACTGTGAAACTTGCCACAGGTCATCCCTGAGTTTCATAGCTAGCTGGCAATTCTTTGTGGTACAGGGAGTAGGAGAGTCCAGAATAAACCGCCGGTAATGTCCTCATAGTAAGGTCAATGTTGGGAAACCCCTCCTTGTATCCAAAAAGTAGCAATTTGGCAATTCTGCTGGTGATAGGAGTGGTGTTGCTGGTGTATGCAAGTTGCTTCAGGTCCATCCATTCACACCTCAAGCACTCCTGAGGGCAGAAATTAATATTGTAAGACACTGGCTTCAGACGACATATAATATACATGTCGGACTTTCCGAAGGCACCAGGGTGTTTATGTTGCTGCCTTATGCTCAACAGGGACTGGAACTCTGACTTAATGCCAGTCTCTTCAAGGACTTCCCGAACGGCAGTAGCTCCTGCAGTGCGAAAGAAAATGAAAACATACACTGGGATTAGTGCAGAAGTGGTATTCCATATGTCAGCAGCGGAAAGAGGAAATCAAGCTTCGTTCTATATATTGAGCTCTGTTGAGTGTCTACGACTGCATTCTTTAGATTTGGAAGCCAATCTCTTTATTTTTTTTGCGTTATGAGTGCCTTTTGTCACCATTTTACAATTTGCGTATGTGTTTTTGTATAAAAAAGAAAATTATAAATTGAAAAGATTTGCACACACACTGCTTTTCCTTGCACTGGTCCCCGGTTACAGTTTTGGAACCCAGATCTGCAATTATAATTCTGCTGACTTCAAAAATTAAATATGTCCCCGAATTCTCTGTTATTTGCATCCGGTCTAGTCTTGTTAGACCCTATCTGTGCCACTGTTCTACAGAAGATCGGCAGTGTGAAAGAAGCCTTGGTCATAGAAAATGTCAAGAAATTACACTTGAATAAATATTCAATCCCCAATGATCCAGTGTTTCCCCACTATTTTTGTTTCCATTCCAGCATCTACAGTATCAGTACTGGTCTTGATAGCTGAAGCCAATCATTTGCCGTAGTGGCTAAATGTTGTATTTACAAGCAACTACTCTACGGCTAGTGATTGGCTGCAGTGGTCACATGACAGCATGGTATGAATCACAACTGGCATGTAAACAAAAATATAAGATGGACCACACAAACATGGGGGATTTAATGGGTATTTTGATATCTGCTCTTATTTTTTACATTTTCTTTGACCAGATTTTTTTTTAAAACTACTGGACAACTCTTTTAAAAGCTAATTATCATTTACACGGGCTGCTATTTACTGTCAATCTCTGGGGTGCAGGTCCACCAACACCCTCTGATCACTCAAAAATCAGCTCTGAAGATCACAGTTTCTGCAAGGGAGCGCACTCAGCGGTGTACAGGCTCCAGAGTAAGCCTATGGGCCATACACCACTCTCACAAAGCGGAGTACTGACTCAGAGCGTTTTTATTGAGCCCATACACGTACTCTCGCTGTCGCTGCAGATTTAAAAGTTATGTTTTGAGCCAGCAATGGGAGTATCAGGACACAGACTCCTACCTATCAAAATTACACAGGATGAATCTTTGTACTTTTGGACAAAGTTTCTGAGTTCAGCAAGATGAACAGCAATCATAACATCTTCCCTAAAAGACTTCAACAAGATACCTAAATTCTGAAAAATTTGCATCCCTTCTATCCGTATTGCTGGTGAATGTACTTGTGAAGGGACTGGGAAGGCCAAGTGCTACTTCTTCAAAATGTGCGGAGCAATGACATATCCAAAACAGCATTAACTACTGTATATCTATACTACTGTGTAGAACGGATATAAACAGGTTCCTTTAAAGAGGACCATTCACCAAATTTTGCTTGTTGAACTGGACATTCTGCTTCTCTGTTGCGGAGATATTAGCAATCAAAAAATATGGCCACTAAGGAGTTCATTTTCATTAAATCCAAGTAAGTATTTTTCGAGGCTTGTACTTCCCTCTGTATGATACTGACCAATCATAAGCAGCGGGAAAGCACAAAGGAAAGAAGGCCATGCTCTACTCAACAACTTAGAGTTGCTGCCTACTTATGATTGGTCAGTGTCATACAGGAGGAAGAAGTACACGCCCCCAATAATACAGAAGAGCACACTCCCTCCCTCTTACAAAAGGCCAAATACTTTGATTTTCAAAATATTAACAAAAAGGAACGTTTTACTCTGCTGTGCAAGCACTATCAAATTGTGTGTCCAGTTCAACATAAATCTAGTGAAAAGTACTCTTTAAAAGGGAATATCCAGGACATTTTTTTTTTTTTTTTTACTATGGACCTGAGAACTAACAAGCAGATAGTTGTTAACTACCTGCCTGTTGTTCCCATCACCGATCTCTGCCACAACAGTGATTACAGACCGCTCCTGTCGGCGATTCAACGGTTTTCACTGGGGTCACGTCACCAGAGCAGCCTGGAAGATGAAGAGCTGCTCTGTTGACGTGGAGCAGCTGAATCGCTGACAGTAACCATCAATGACCACTCTGAGCTAGCGCTGTGTAGAACAGGTAAGTAGTTGCCTGTTGTTAACTAACTGCCTGTTAGCTTTTAGGCCTGTAGTAAAAGAAAAGAAAATAGTCTTGGAAAACAGCTTTATATACATTTTTCTTACCTACAAAGAGACAAAATAGGATACTAACCGATATCTTCACCAGGATCAGACAATCCTCCTGGAAATTTCCATGCATTTACAGTCTGGAATGTTTAATGAGAAATGTAAAACGTCATCTTATCTATAGGTTAGGTTAATTAAAGCATCTACATTTATCATGAAAAGAACAACAGAAAGGATATACATGATATAAATCTTATGCAGACAGAAAGCTGGAGTAATCAGGGAGTAAACTATTTTTCTTTTATTCTGTATGAGAAGGGCATGAGTTTGTAGGAGTCCGCTCAAGTCAATATGATTAATATTGTTAGGAGGTGCCCTTTGTATGCATGAACATCCATTCCCTTCTATATTCTAGTCCTTCCAGTATCACTGAAATAAAAGCATGGCAGTATGTGGAAATTCAGAAACCCAGTGCTGCCAGGAGTCCGTGTGCCAGCCAGAGACAACGACCTCGGGCAGGTTATAGTTTGTAATAAATCAGTAAACAGTGGTATGGGGATGGTAAAGGGGATTGTTATTGGCCAACTTCCACTGTTTCACAAAGCTAAATATAAGATACACGACACCAAGTGGGATCAAATATGCTAAAAATCATGGCACGCATAACTAAGAAGCTACAGGTCGTTAATGTACAGTGTTTTCATGTAAAGAGTTGTTGATACTACTAACGTTATGGACCCGTAGAAGCGCCAGCAAGGCATGAAACGGCCGTAGTCCGGCAGGTCTCACTGTTCATTAAATAACTCCCCTGACACCTGCACTTCCACAAAAATCAATGTAACCAATTTTATGGATTAAAACCACATCTTGAAAGAAGGATCGGGAGAGTGCTGCTTTTCTTGTTACTTTTTCTGATATAAGTGATAAGGATCCAGCATGATCGATTTTAGACTGATCTTTTTGTCTTCTAGAGATGGTGTCTAAGGGGTAACGTTTTGTGGAGAGGGACAAGCCAAGCCTGGCATTTCAATGTGAGGAGACTTACATGTCATACATGGACAATTAAATATGCAAATTGTCTCTTCAGAGAGAAAGAGCACTAAAATTGAAAATCTGGTTTGGATTGTATCCAAAGCCATATTGCAAGGCTCGTTAAAGAGTCGATATTGACTTTTAGGATCACCACTTCCAACATGTGGCGTTAAGAGTTCTAGTCCTTTCTCTTCCTGAAGAGACAATTTGCATATTTTATAGATAAAACATCACCAGATCGGTCTGGTAGCTGCTCATTCATAAAGAGATCACTTGCCCTACAACTAAAGTCTATTGGGGTCTTAACTGCCCATAACGAGTGCTGATCAACTATTTACCAAGCCGGTTAGTTCTTGTTTAAGGCCCATTCACACAGGCGGCTACAAACTGTGTAGGAAAAAAACTATTGTTCTGTCCCAATACAGCATACATATTGTCAGAAGCACGCTCCCTGTTTACATGTACTGCCAACAAAGAGTTAACACATAAATGATCCAATAACCCGACGAATGAGGGTCTTATTCATTAGTTGGCTGTTTGCAAAAGCCAATAATCGGAAGTGACCGATCTTAAAACCCCCAACATTTGTCATCCGAGGAGAGTTGCATCCAATGTGTATGGCCACTGACATTTACAGAACAATGCTGCTAGTCATCGTACCCTCTATGTACTAAGGTATCGATTTATATTAATATAGTAATAAAAGATGGATGCGAGTTCTGCCAACACCCACTAAGCCTTATTTGCTCTTTTGGGTTTTTGCCTGCGTAATACAGAAAAGTTGCTAGTGATGTATTTTGTGATAGTTTGACATGAATATCTAAGTACAGTGAGCAACCTGTTTCAATCTGTTAACCTGTACAGTTGCTTGTAGACAGCACAGTGTTTCCAGTAAAGAAGCAGTGAAGCAGGTTTGAATCAGATTTTTTTTAAAAATACACCGATGTGGAGAACCTCCTTTATAATATGGTAAAGAACCTCCTTTATAATATGGTAAAGAACCTCCTTTATAATAATGGTAAACATTTATACGCTGCTATGGAAGGGATGACTGTGCCTTGTAAAAGCTTTTATTTAATCAAGAATATATTTAACACACATGACGGTTTTATTCTATATGTAATACAAAAGTTGATATGTAGTTTTTGTTGTTTGTGTACAGATCCGGTGGTGTCACCTTTTACTCTAATCTATTAAATACAATGAACTACACAGCGATTTGTGATTAAGTGATTTCATGCTTATGTTTATGGTACTAAAAATGATTGGAAATCTGCTCCATTAATAGGAAACCTGTTCCATTAATTGAGCACTTAAATGTTCAAGTTTCCAAATCATTCTAAGCGGAAAAGTTTATGTGCGCCCAGAAAAGTGGAGCCACACAAACAAAGTTGCAATATTTTTCAGAATATAAATGATTTTTTCGCAATCATACTTATTTGTAAACCGGTTTAACTGCTTATTATACTGTGGCCAAATGGTATCTACAGCCAGATTTAGCAGTTGTCCATTGCTGGCAATCACCCTGGGACTTATCAGCCTTTGGCCAACATTATCGCTCATATTTTTTGCAGAAAGTAAATTTGTAACTGACTGATCTAATTCAACTTAATGGACTTGGTCAGACTGAACGGATGAGGAGAAGAAAGAAGACGTCGGATGACGCACAATAAATGAATATTCTTGCCTGGTGTGTCAGCACTTATTCTGGAGAGGAAGGGGTGTGTGTTAAGAACAACTAAGGAACATCATACACAGTAATTCATAATAATAATGGAAATGTCTGTGGGTATATGAAAGTAAGTGGGGGGGAATATTGGGTTGCAGTTAGTGATGAGCGAGCATGCTCGTTGCTCGGGTGGTCTCCGAGTATTTGGAAGTGCTCGGAGATTTAGTTTCTGTAGCCGCAGCTGTATGATTTGTGGCTACTTGACAGCCTGAATACATGTGGGGATTGTCTGTTTGTTAAAGAATTCCCACATGTATTCAGGCTGTCAAATACTCGGAGACCACCAGAGCGTGCTCAGGGAAACCCGAACAACAACAACGAGTATACTCATTCATCACTAGTTGTCGTGATAAACTGAAAACCCCATTAAAAATGTGTAAGGTCCCTTTAAAACATTTCATTCCAACAATGTAAAGTACAGGATGATCGGTTCCAATCTTATTGCGACTCCAATTTAGTTTTCAAGACAAAGTTCTTTTCATTTTCTGCCAAGTATATTCCTCATCAGGAAAAATGGCCAGAGCAAGGGCTGGGGCCCTGCTAAAGGATTATGCAGTGCGCACATTACACAAATAAAATGCTATTTTCTGCTGGGATGCCTGGTCTGTTCCAGCCTGCCTTGTATTGTGTTAATGATGTACAAGATGGGAAAAACATGGTGTTAATTACCGAAGATAATTCTATATTTAGTTTTTTTTTTGTCTTTTAATTATTTACCCAAACGGAAAAAAGAAAAGCAACATCATAGGAGAAACAAAACAAAACAAAAAAAGTTTTAAACAGCTTCATTACCAGGTCAAATCCAAATGTTATAGTATAATACTAGATGAAAAAATATTCAATTAACAAAACAGAAGGTTTTCAGAACAGACCGGTACTTAATAACTCAACTGGAAGCAATATCACTAAATATTTGGTATAGCACTAAAAATAGTACTGCTTCCTACCATAGACTCCGGCAAACCTTTTTATTATTGTATATTTTTATTTAATTTTAGCAATCAACATGTAGCACAAAGGGACATTATCAGAACCTCAATATACCAGCATATTACTGGTAAAATGTGGATACATGCAGGTTAAATGGTAACATTCCCCAAAAGCCAAGAATATCAATGGCACTGGAACATTCATTCACATTCAGTGCTAGGGAGTAACTTCAACAATCAGAGAGGGAGCCGGCATCTAGTCATGAATATCAGATCTTTCAGAATCTCTCTAGAATGTTCCTAAAGGAATAAGAGATTTTCTTCAGGGTCATAGAATCATTTACAGAGGAAGAGCCTTTAATCTTTGAAAGACATAAAAAAACTGGAGCATATTCAGAGAAGAGCTACCAGGATAGTGAGTGAACTGCAAAGTATGTCCTCCGAGGAACGGTTAAAGGATCTGGGAATGTTTAGATTGCAAAAATGAAAATTAAGAGAAGACTTAATAGAGGTCTACAAATATCTGAAGGAATGTCACAGTGTAGGGGGATCATCGTTATTCTCATTTGCACATGGCAACACAAGAAGCAATGGAATGAAACTGAAAGGGAGAAGATACAGATTAGATATTAGAGAATACTTTTTGACAGTGAGGGTGATCAATGAGTGGGAACAGGCTGCCACGAGAGGAAGTCTTCAAACAGAGGCTGGACAGACATATGTCTGAGATGATTTAGTGAATCCTGCATTGAGCAGGGGGTTGGACACGATGACCCTGGAGGTCCCTTTCAATGATAGCATTCTATGATTCTATGAAAGGGACACGTTTTTCTGCAAGAGTAAAGGAAGGTGACCACTTTGGAACCAAGACCAAATGGGAATTGCTAAAGGGATTGTCTGGTCACTGCAATCAGTTGTCTGTTCCGATGGTAACTGGATGTAAACATTCTTACGCTCCCATGAGCAAGATCCCCTGATCGGCACATCACTAGCGATGTGCAATACTCTGGTGTAGTGGAATTCAGGACATGGAGAAAGTGATAAATACATGGCACGTCATGAGTGACTCAAGAAAAACACTGGTGCATTGATCATGTAATCCATGGACGAATTGAGAAGGTGGAGCTTTAAGGAATGATGATAGGTAACTGAAATGTTATATAAATTTCTATATTGGGAATAGCAGTGGATATTTTAGGACTGGAAATCCCCTTTGAAAGGTTGACCAACATATAGCAATGTCTTAAAAAAGTGCCTGCCTGAAAAAAACACGAAATAAATGCTAAAAAGAATGAACACAGGAATTTCTACGCAAAAATGCGTTGTTCATATATTCAGCCTTCTGAGCAACTTTTAATCTCTTTAGATTTCCAAAGATGTCAAGGGGTTAAAAGAAGTGGCATAACAATTCTTCAGGCGTCTTCCTAGTTGCAAAAAAAAAAAAAATTGGCAGCAGAGATGTCATGAAAAGTGACTGAAAAATTGCTGCAAATGATTCTCCAGGTAAAAAACCAACAGCATTTCCCAAAGTATCTGCTATTTGAAAAACTAAGTGGGTACGCACACGGCTAAGATGCAATATGCACATACCCCATAAAAAGTGTGACTGCTGTTTAAAAAACAAAACAGTGCCACACTTGTTAACAGGTTGTGTGTGGTATTGCAGCTGGACCCCATTTATGGTGATGGAGCTGAGCTGCAATAATCAACATGAACAGATGTGAACAGATGTGGCAGTTTGTGAAGGAAAGCAGCAGTGTTTTTTTCAATAACCGCTTTTTCCATAATACCAACCTCCCAGAGACAAATGCTGCACACAAGTGGGGTTAAGTTACTTGTAAAACATCTGTTCTGAAGTGTTTGTGGGCTTGTCCTGAATGATGAACAACCATTGTGGAACATGCCCTTTGGGGGTGAGGGGTGACAGCCTAGAACAGCTGGTAACAAAGGTTTGTTCTTCTAACAATATTCTTTCCACGCACCTTCCTTACGATGCATCCATTGCCCATTATGCCAGCCGTCTACAAACTGGCTACCTTATAACTATGAAAACAAGCTAGGGATCTGTAGATAATAGCCCAATATAGATATAAAGTAGCGGGTGTAGCTAAAATTGGGATTATGTTAAAAAAAATTACTTTTATTGAAATATTCTAAAACTACATATAATTCAAGTTCAAAAATAGTGTCATGAAAAACACACACATGAATGCAAGTGGTGAGGTACCAGGTACCTGTACGCACAACGACAGAGACCTAATAAATCAAAAGGGCCATCCAAACTGTGCCTATAGCACACATTTCTGATTGAGGTTGGCCAGTCGTATTCAATGTGCATATCAATATTAGAGCCTTACATCAATTAATCAATTTGTCCATAAAAAAATGCGGATCCGACATCACTTAAAGACGTTTATTACATGTGTATTGTGATCAGACAATTAAACAGAGACTGCATCCGTCAATCGGGTTCACAGAGAAGCAGCCTGGTGAGTCTCCTATCACAGCAGTTATTTTGTTCTACTGACAAGCAATTAGGGCCATGTGCAATGGACCTGCTGTAGAAAAAAAGCTCCCCTGATGAATCAATCAACTTACAGGAAACGATACAACATATATACAACAGATGCTGCCCTACGTGAGCTGATGTTGGAATTGTTGCCAATCATTCTGACTCATAATTTTTTCGCTTTCAACGATCAATTCTTTCTGCAGAAACAAGGTACAGCAATGGGGGCAGCATGTGCGCCATCCTATGCTAACTTGATTTTGGGAGAGGAGCATTTTTTCGGATGACGCACACGCCGCTCCCCAGATCCTTGGATGATTTAGGTATATTGATGACATTTTTTATATATGGCAGGGTTCTGTCACAGATTTACCGAGGTTTATGTCAGAATTGAATCGCAACGACTTCAATATCAGACTCACTTATACTTACCATCACCAGGAGATTTTCCTATTTGGATATCATGTGTATCCTAGCACAAAGAGAGTGCCTATGGATTTCTGCACCATGATTCCTGCGGGCTTAAATGAACAGTTGAGTTTCATTTCCTTCATGTAATTAGTCTTTGGGTTTAAGTTTTTAATTTGTGTGTTCTTTTATCCTTATTTTTAGTTATTTGTTCCTTTTGATGATCGGTATCATTAAGCTCCATAGAAATGGTCTACATTGGAAAGAATTCCCAGGCATTAAATTGCTTTTTTCTCCTCCCACTTCTTTCTGCCACTTTGGTACCGGACATATGCAGCTGTAAAATATATGGCAGACTACATTGCAATGTATTAATGGTTTTCCCTCCCCTTCCCCTTTTTTTGATTATATTAAATGATTTTTTCACTGTTCACATTTGGGCTATGTATAGATTCCTCGGTTAAATGTCACTTGCTATGATACACACCTGAGCAATGTCACTTGGCCATTTTTGATTTATTATTGATCTTGAATTTTTTAAGTTTTTTTTCCTGGTTTGCAATTTTTTATTCTTTTGCACGTGCACCTTAGGGTATCCTTTATAAAGCACATACCTGCGGTCATGTGCTTCTTAAAGGGAATCTGTCACCCCAAAATGCCATATCAAGTAAAGA
>VIAB01048895.1:0-11001 GCA_009801035.1 Oophaga pumilio | reverse complement strand
CAGCCTCTGTTTGAAGACTTCCATTGAAGGAGAACTTACCACTACCTCTCTTACCTCTTACTTACTTACTACCTCTCTTACCTCTCTTACCACTTACCACCTCTCGTGGCAGCCTGTTCCACTCCTTGATCACCCTAACTGTCAAAAAGTTTTTTCTAATATCTAATCTGTGTCTCCTCCCATTCAGTTTCATCCCATTGCTTCTAGTCTTTCATTGTGCAAATGAGAATAAAGATGATCCTTCTACAATGTGACAGCCCTTGAGATATTTGTAGACAGCTATTAAGTCTCCTCTCAGTCTTATTTTTTGCAAGCTAAACATTCCCAAATCCTGCAACCGTTCCTCATAGGACATGGTTTGCAGACCGGTCACCATTCTGGTGGCTCTCCTTTGAACTTGCTCCAGTTTGTTGATGTCTTTTTTCCCAGTTTTTTGTGGCAAAATTAGGGGGGTCGGCTTATACACGGGTCGTCTTATACATGAGTATATACAGTATTTATTGTTATAGCAGCATTTATTCCATGGCGCTTTACATGTGAAAAGGTGTATGCATAATAAAAATAAGGACAATACTCTCAAACAATACAAGTCACCGACTGGTACTTGAGAAGAGAGAACCTTGCCTGTGAGGGCTTGCAGTCTACAAGTGATGGGTGAGGATACAATAGGTGAGGTTAGAGCTGCTTGTGAAGCGGTATGGTGAAGCGATGGTTAGTGGAGGTTGCAGGCTTGTTGGAAGATGTGGTTCTTCAGGTTCCTTTTCAGGGTTCCCATGGTAGGCGAGAGTATGATATGTTGGGGTACTGTCACGCTGTCTAATGATATGTATACAATGTCAGTAAACTATTCTTACAGAAACAACACTCTATACAACATATAGTTTAGCAACATCAGCATGTTAGTATAGAATAGATTTACCTGACACGATATCTGCAGAACTTAGGGTTAATCTTGAGGACTTGATGTGCTGACACGATATCTGTTGAACTCAGGGTTAATCTTGAGGACTTGATGAGCTGTAACAGGAAAGAGGAGGACCGGGGTCTAACCTGACCCTAAACTGGGGTCCTAACTAATCCCTCACCTTGGAGGTACTGATAATGGTTCAGAGGTCCAAGTCTCCAGCCTAACCCTGTCTCCTATCAGACCCTGAACCCTGTAATCAGTCCTAAGAAGGATACTGATTACCACCAAAGGGATATGGGCTGATCTCAGCTAAATACACAGATTAGACATATAAGACAGACAGGATAACACTCAATTGCATACACACTCAAACACCGAAGGAAAATAAATGGTCTGGGAAATAAACTCTAAGCAAGTTGAGCTCACAACAACTAAGGAGCTCTCAACCTAAGTCTATACAGATTCATTCCTATCTGTGGTCTGCATGAAGGATTTCACTGGCAACTCCCAAAGCAGACAACCAGGAATTTAAAGGAAACCAATCAACAATAATCAATTGCAGCCGGGAGAAACCGCACCCAGTCCCAGCACCGAGCACAGACAGAATTAACTCCCTAACTGCCAAACACAAAGAAACAGCAACTCAGCTGTGAGAAGTCAAAATGTGCAACCGCGACTATCTTCGTGGCAATGCACACATGACAGTTACACAGTTCCAGAGTAGCTGGGATCTACAGAAGAAATCTAGTATGCAATTGTGGGAACAGGAGAAAAACGGGGAGTAGAGAAGGAGATCTTGTGAGGATTGGAGGTTACGTGAACGGAACGTAAATACCGAGAGAGTAGGTCACAGAGGTATGGAGGACACAGGTTGTGTATGGCTTTGTATGCAAAAGTTAAGGTTTTGATCAGGAATCTCTGGGCAATGGGAGCCAGTGCAGGGACTGACAGAGGGGAAAATCCTTGGAATAATAGGGTAACAGGTGTATTAGTCAGGCAAAAAAGTTTAGGAAAGATTGGATGGGTGCTGAAGTGTTAGATGGGAGGCCACAGAGCAGGAGGTTGCAGTAGGTGAAGCGGTAGATGATGAGTGCATGCACTAGTGTTCTTGCAGATTCATGGTTGAGGAATGTGCGGATCCGGACATTTTTGAGTTGGAGTTGGCAGGAACTGGAAATGGCTTGGATCTCAGATTTGAAGGAGAGATCATCAGAGTCAAGCTCGCAGGACTGGGGAAAGTGGGCAGCCATTGACTTTGATGGATAGGTCAGTTTGGGGGGTTGAATGAGAAGGTGGAAAGATGATGAATTTGATTTTATCCATGTTAAGTTTTACAAATCTAGCAGAGAAGAAAGATGAAATAGATGACAGACATTGTGGGATTCTTGTTAGTAAGATGGTAATATCAGGTGCAGAGAGGTAGATCTGTGTGTCATCGGCATAGAGGTGATACTGAAAGCCGTGAAACTCCTTGAGCTGTCCCAGGCTGAAGGTGTAGATGGAGAAGAGCAAGGGTCCTAGAACTGAACCTTAGATACGGGGCAAGATGATGAGGTGGTATGTGAGTGGGAGACACTAATGTTCTTCCTGTTAGGTATGAGGAGATCTAAGGTAGGGTCAAGTCTATGATGCGAAGAGATGAGAGAGTCTGTAGTAAGAGGGAATGGTCCACTGTGTCGAAGTCAGATGACAGGTCCTCCAGGAGGAGGACAAACTAGTGTCACTCGTATGTGGTGGTTAGTAGGTCGTTGGTGACTTTAGTAAGGCAGTTTCAGTGGAATGATGCTTTCGAAAGTCAGATTGTAAGCGGTCAAAGAGGGAGCAGGAGGTGAGGTGGGAGGACAGTTCAAAATGGACGTGTTGTTACAGTAGTTTTGAGCCATATGTGAGAAGTGATATGAGGCGATAGCTATACACTAGCTATACACAAAGGATGGGTTAAGAGATGGCTTTTTGAGGATGGGTGTAACAAATATGTGGGTACTATGGAATCTGATTGCGAGGGATAAAACGAATCTGAGACCAAAATTGAGACAAATAAGTGTATTTAAACACACAAGAAGTAGAACAAAACTAACAGAGATTTTCCTGCAATTGTAATGAAGTGCACAGCACAAAACAGAAATGAACAGCAAACTTAACAGCGGGGCACGACAGCTAATACGAACAAGTACCACAGGAATATGAAGCAACAGTATGCACAGCACTTAAATGTGGAAGTCCAGCAGTAATATGAAGTAAGAATACGCACGGCACTTAAACATGGGAGTCCAGCAGTAATATGAAACAAGAGTGTGACTGGCACTTATACGTGGAAGTCCAGAAATACACCGGTTGGAGCATTAACAGGAGAAGGTCTATAAATGTACCTTTTGGGCTGAAAAGTCCCGCTCAAGTCCAGCACCGTAGCCCACACAGACACAGTCCAAGAAGTGATAACAATGTCAGAATTTCTTACTGATCAGTTCCAGAGATGAGTAGCTCACACTTTAAGTCTGGACGATAGATGACCCCTGTCAGGATCAGGAAGCCACATAAGGGACTGAAGGCAGCTGAAAGTGGAGAGGCAGAGCAGCGAGTAACGAGCAGCAGCAGGAACTCCAGACGCAAACCAGGCGGACGCTCAGAAGCCAACAGCAACAAAATAGTCAGGCAAGGATGCTCTCCTGACCCGGACTTAAATATCAGGACAGACAGGAAGTTCAAGGGAAGGGCGAAGTACCAGACTCCATCTTGGACAAGGGCAAAACAGGCTCCAATGGAACATCTGGAACACTTATAATGGGTGTGATCAAGGTATGTTTAAAGTATGTGGGGAGGACAACAGTTGTTAGTGACAGGTTGAAGAGGTGGGTTAGGCTTGGGATGAAGACTGTGGTAAGGTTTTGAATGAGGTGAGACGGGATTGGGTAACGTTCACAGGTGATGAAAAGAGATGAGTGAATATTTTCAATGTTCGGTTCAGATTACAATCGCCAAATTTGTAATATTCGCCGATTAAGTCGTTG
This sequence comes from Oophaga pumilio, assembly GCA_009801035.1. NCBI lineage: Eukaryota > Metazoa > Chordata > Amphibia > Anura > Dendrobatidae > Oophaga > Oophaga pumilio. The sequence continues at coordinate 7,086 of VIAB01048895.1, read as the reverse complement.
AATATTTGTTGAACATAACCGAATGCCATTCATGTCAATGGGAGGCAAAAACAAATGCATCCACAACACCTTATAACGGCCCCAAATGCTGCCAAAACACTTCAAATGAGAGACCGACACCAAGAAAGTGGCCTCAATTCACCCACAGTACAAATTTTAGCTTGGCACTGCAGCAATCAGCTAGGCATGAGGTATTGGGGTCTGGGACAGCATTTACAGCTTTCAATTGAACGTCACAGTAAGACGAGGTGGGTGAGGGATCAGTTTAGGCCTCCTTTGCTGGGATCCCTGATATCACATGCAACACCTCTACCTGCTTTCATTCTGAGCCACACTCAGGTGGCACAAATATCAGTTTTCTAAACTACCATTGTCAGAATAATTTAAGGATAGTTACATGGGTAGTTGAGTCCAAGGAGATGGAGACCATCAGTTCAGTCACTGCTCTGTGTATAGTGTGCGGCAGATTTAACCCCACCCCTGGCACTGATTGAAAGCTAGCCCTAAGTCTTCCTCCCTGAAGATGCTCTGTACTTTACTATGGGATGGCTAAACAAATGCATATGGGTAAAAATGATTAAAAACTGATGAGGAAATGAAAAAATAAAAACAACAAAAACTAAATTCAAAACTAGATGCTTCTGGAAAAATGAAAATGCAGAGTCTTCCTCTTGTAAAACTCAACCAGTTCACCTGCCTGAAAAAAATGCGCGCGCATACCATATCTTTGCCATGGTAGTTTCATGGTATGAGTTTCCATGGTGATGTAGTTGCATGCAAGCCTTACATCACCAAGAACAATGCCAAGTGCTGGATAGAGTGATTTAATGTACCCTGCCCACTGGACTCAGGAGCTGTGCAGCTAATGGATGGGTCTGGATTTAGCAAACCCCTCACTCCACTAAATACATTTAGGGTGGTTTAGAAGCAAGATTGTGAGCCTCTCTTCCAACTTTAATATCTGACCTCACAAATGCTTTTCTGGCTAAATTGATACAAAAGTTCCACTGACAAAAAAGTAGAAGCTGTTTTACTTGCAAAGTGATGACCATGTCCATATTAATGCCAATGAATTTAGGATGGCATGTTAAAAAAAGCTCCTGTAGGTGTAATGTGTCCCAATTTTTGGTTGCAAATTTGGACCAAAAATCAGATTTTCTGTAAACTAGCCCTACATTTTTGGGTGATTGAATCTCCCTATTTGTGAACATTTGCTCTTCTGAGGCTAACTTTCCAACTTTGCCAAATTAAAATCAAATTTATATTTCCTATTGAGATCTTTTAAGTGTAATACCATTTCTTACTATTGTGCCATACTCAATGTCATATTGTCCCCAGACATGGCTGCCCTAAGTACAGATATAAATGACCACGCAAAGGCAAACAACACAGAAAATTAAACTGGATTACGTAAATGCACCTTTGTTGTATGGGACAGCGTTTAATAAACTTGCAAAGCAATATTAAAAAGGTAGCAATATTTTCCTCTGAGGAAATAAGATAACAGTATTTAGAAGGCTTAGAGAATGGCTGTAAAAGAACTGTAAAATTGCAACAAAACATGTGGCAATGATTATTCTGCAATCAGAATAAAAGAAGGGAGATCTGGACTATTTTCCGTTAAAAATGGGGCTTAGAGCCGTATAACAATAGAATATGATTACAGGTTTATTAAAGGCTTTACCTATCTTTAGAATTCACTTCAGATACTTTATTTGCTGTGGGAAGAAATTATATCAACGCACGACTGTGTACAAAGATGATATGTCAATTGTTATTATTGATAGTTATATTTTACTGCCTGCACATGTTTTAGATTGCACATTTTGAAAATTTTTTTTACAAGTAAAGGAGAAGGACTACAAATATGATGCCTGTAATGACATGTGTATAACAAAGCCGGATTTCTCAGTAATCTCTGCAAACAGTATTATTACATCCTGTGTGAAGACAAATGATTCCTTCATATTGTCCACCTGAAATGTGTCAGGCTTAAAAAAATCTTTGACACATCTTGTAAGGCACACAAAGCAAAGGATCTGGGATTTTATTATTATAAGATATCGTTACATGCCAACTTAATCCCAATCATTGTAGTTCAAAGGTTTGACGGCTTTGAAGAATGTGACTTGATTTAGCCTGGAACTTTAATTATCAGTTCTGTTCTTGTGCAAAAAGTAATCAGTCAAGTCTAATCTATTTTACTCTAATCAAGCACATCTGAATTTTCTTAAAATATCTCATACACATTAAATGAATGTTGCCTAAACCCTAAAAATTTTTGGTGGGGCCAGTTGATGATCTGATGCATGTAGGGGTGACCTGTTCAAACTCTGGCATGACTGCAGATGAACAAAGGAGGGAAAGAAGAAAAGGGATTTTTCACAATGCCTGGACCTTTGAAAGATGAGTCACTGTCAGAGATGTCTGGCAGTGGCTTATTCCTCTCTTTCCATCGAGCCAAGAATGCATATATATGACGAGGTTGAAAGTAATAGCTGTTGGCTATTTCAGGTGCTTGGCCACTTTAAGTCTTTTTTTATGGGTAATGGCGGGCCATGCATGTTACCCAGGATACCTAACAAGCTGTATTGCCTATTAAACAACTTTGCTCTGCTAATTATTAGCAATTAACTCCTTTGAGTAAAAGATTAGAAATGTACATCCATGTTGGGCACAACTTGTGTGGAAGGGGCTCAGGAGTGGGCCCTGTTCCACACTCGACAGATGCAAACTGTGCTACCTAGCTGATGTATGATTGTTATTTTCATTTATCCCTGTCCGTCTTCCTTTGTTTTTCTGGTTAGTGTTATCCTATACACTTCAGTTTCCCACCTCCCTGGGTAGGCCGGGGACAGTTAACGGTTGATATAGGAGCATAGCAAAGCACGTGAACCCGGCATCTCCACCATCAGGGATAGGCTAGGACATGGACATGGTTAGCACCCACAGTCCCAAGAGTAAAGAGTAACACAGTAAAGAGTCTGAAATAAAAATGAAACTAAAAGATGGTTAAATTTTTCAATCTAATCCAAATTATCATAATTAAAACTGTCATTTTGATATGCAATAAAGAAACCCTCACTCAGCTCAATTGATGGATAAATAAAATGTTACAGGTCTTGAAAAAATTAAAACTTTTTTTTTTACAAACTTCTCAAATCTTTTTAACATAAATAAAGAAAAACATGCAAGTTTGGTATTGCTGTAATTATGCTGACCTGAAAAATCCTCTTTATAGGTCATTTTTACCATTTTTACCATATGATGAATTGTAGACCAAAATTTATGCAATATACTGCAATTTTGTAGAATTGCAGTATAGAGTGTAAGCGTTCAATCCGCAGGTTACAGTGTCCTAGAAACACTAATAACTTAGGTAAATAATAATAATAAAAAACTAGTGATGATTGAGCATACTCGTCCCTACTCATTATTTGCTCTAGCATCAGTGTGCTCTGGCTGGTTGTTACTCTACAAGGTTTTTTTTCAATCTTTGAGCTGGAGCTTAATTCCCTGCCCCACATGTTTGGTGCTTTGTAGACAGTCAATGAACATGCGGGGATTGCCTAACAGTCACTGTAATGCTGTAGCCATCTTGGTTGTAGCATTACTGTGATTGGCTAGACGCATAGCGTCATCAGGTCAATATAAGACCCATGACGCTATGCTCGGTACACTGTACCCCAGACACAGGCAGCGTAGGGAGAGGTGCTAATGAGAGAGGGACAGAATTGTAGCTGCATATTAGCCAAGGAAAAAATACCCAAGAAAATATGGACTAAGAGCAATATATAAAAATTAGGTTTTTATTGTTACAAAAAATTAATATAGGGTCAATTAAAAAATCAATACATAATATAATACATAATACAAAGGACAAGGCTACGCCTAGATATCACATAGAGTAAGAAAAGGTGTCACACATTTAATATAGGAAAGATGTGTATCTTCGTACCGTGTTAGCCAGTAGATAGACATATTTAATAAGAATTTTTGCATATCAATGCACATCAGTATGATCAAAGTCAATCCTGAATCATAGAAATATATATATAATACCAATGATATTTATCAGGGATATAAATAAAATACAATTATCCCATAGACCTATTGTTCTTCAAAAAAATAAAGTGCATAGTGCATTATAATCAACCATGAGGTCAAATATCAACAGAATATGATTCGTAAGACCGCCAAATATGAATAATCCCACATATGAACAATGTGTATCAACAAGTAAAGTGCCTGGTGCAGTTTGGTCCAAAATTGGACATGTAATTGACAAATCCAAAAACTTTTTTTACCAATCCAATGGACAACATTGATACATAAGATCAGGCATACAGATACACCATAAAGAATAATTAATCCCAATAGATTGTTGTATATCAGGAAATAAAGTGCATAATGCAACTTATCCTATTAGATTCAAAGAGGGATATATAATGAAAACATCATATGAAGGTAAATATAAGTGGCTAATTCAGATTAAAGTGAATATACAGCAGGCAGTTTACGTATCCACCATATGGAGTGGTATCAACACATATGATCAGGTATATAAGTAAATCAAAGAAAGTGCATGACAGATTAGGACACCAAAAACTTACAGAATGTGAGCAGGAGGACCCCTACGCGCGTTTCGCTTCAGTGCTTCTTCGGGGGGCGTCAATATAAGACTCATGACGCTATGCTCGGCACACTGTACCCCAGACACAGGCAGCGTAGGGAGAGGTGCTAATGAGAGAGGGACAGAAATGTAGCTGCATATTAGCCAAGGATTCAACCACATTTATATTTCTCTTAAGTACAACAGCCTTTCTTAGGGCTAATGATAATCGATAGTAATACTGCTGTTAGCAGCACTTAGGGAGAGATTGTGCTGAAAGGATCGTGTAGGACAGGATAGGGTGAATTGCAAGTCCTTTATGCTGCAGCCTGCAACTGATGCCAAAACCTCTTCTCAGGGCTAATAATATTCTTTTTGCTCTTAATCCTGCAAATTGTTTTGAGCAGGGAAATATTCAACACCACTTTTACTGCGGCAGTTGTGCATCAAAAGCATACAGCCAGTCTGGGTTGGATCTCAATAGCATTTCTTTGTTGATATTGCAGACTCATACATCCATCTGATGTGCACAAATTTGCCAGGCATATTAATACTGCAATTTTTTTTGCGCACTTATATTTTATACATCATATATCGTGCTACAGTTTGGCCTCAAACCCCCCCCAATTTTTTTTTAAAATCACATTGCCATATTGATCTTGCATTCTCATGCATCCATCTGATGTGTAAAAATTTGCCTTATATTTTAATACTGAAATTTTTTTAAGCTGTGAAATTTTAGACAGCATTTAGTGTGCTGTAGTTAGGCCTCAAAACCTCCGAACAAAGAAATTTTATATGGCATTTATTTAACATGCTACAGTTGGGCCTCAAAACCTAAAAAATAAGAAATTGTTACAAGAATCGCATTTGCTAAATTTATACTGCAGTCTCATATGTCCATCTGAGGTGTGGACATAAGCCTGGCATTGTAATGCTGCACTTTCTAGTGCAGTGAAATTTTATACAACATTCATTGTGCTATAATTTGGCCTCAAAAGCCCCCCCCCCAAAAAAAATTTTTTTGTTTAAAAAAATTGTATTGCTATATTTATAGTGCATTGTCATATGTCCATCTGAGGTGTGCAAATTTGCCTGTCAGTGTAATACAGCCTTTTTTGAGCTGTGAACTTGTATACGCCATTTAGCGCGCTATAATTAGGCCTAGAAAAAATTGTTAAAAAATTGCATTGATATATTTATACTGCAGTCTCATACATCTATCTGAGGTGTGCAAATTTGCCTTACATTTAAATACTGCAGTTTTTTGAGCAGTGAAATTTTATACGGCATTTATCGTGCTGCATTTTGACCTCAAAACCCACAAAAAAGAAATTGTTTGTTAAAAAAATTGTATTGCTATATTTATACTGCAGTCTCATCCATCCATCTGAGGTGTGCAGATTTGTCTGGCATTATAATACAGCCTTTTTTTGAGCTGTGTAATTTGATACAATGTTTAGCATGCTACAGTAGGGTCTCAAATCTCCAAAATTTGTTAAAAAAATCTGCATTGCTATATTGATACTGCAGTCTTGTACGTCCATCTGAAGTAGGTAAATTTTTGCTAACATTGTAATACTGCATTTTTTTTAAGCAGTGACATTTTATACGGCATTTATCGTGTTAGAGCTGATCCTCAAAACACACGCAAAAAAAACCTTGGGGTTACAAAAAGCAGTTATATGTTGATACTACAATCTTATATGTTCATCTGTAGTGGGCAAATTTTGCTCACATTGTAATACTGTCTCCGACATTTCTCATATATATCATGTGTAATTTAAAATGATCAAGGCAAGTGATAAGTGCCAGGGAAGTGGATGTGTTGCTGATGGTGAGCGCAGAGGCTGAGGCCGTGAGCAAGATGAAATTGTACCTGCCTCAGGAGCACAACAAACACATGCATCATGTCAATCAAGCTTCCTGTCCCACTTTTTAAGGGGAAGGGGAACACCATTCTTGAAGCCAGACAAGTTTGAAAAGGTTGGTGGATGGATAGCAGATCTACTTATTTACCACACGGTCCAGTCTCACTAGCTGTGATTCTGGATCACATAATACTCACCCAGATTTTCCTTCCTCCCACCATGTAAACTGCCCGGAGACAAGGGATCTCACACTTGGACACTCCAAATAGCTGTTCACATTTCCATTTATAAATTATGGCCTCTCGATATGCCCGTTCTTACTGGGACATGAGGAGATTGCATGTAGCGATGCTCAAATATTTCAGCAGCCACGCTCACAAGAAGGCGACAGTGGGAAAAAGCAATTACTGTTGCAAGACCTGGATGATGATGAGACACAATTGCCAGCAAGTGGTATCGATACATCAGCAAGTAAAGAGGAGGACCAGGGTGCGGAAGTGGAAAATGAGGTGGTGTAAAATAAAGTAACTGACCCAACCTGGGAAGGTGACATGCATAGCTGTTGTGAACGTGTTGGAGAAAATTTCTGAGCTGAGGCTCCCT
>VIAB01048894.1:0-15443 GCA_009801035.1 Oophaga pumilio | reverse complement strand
GATGTGGGAATTCTAGCACAGCTGGGCTCCACATTTTCTAATATACCGCATGACCATGTTATGGAGGCAATTAAACAATTTCTCTCAGTAGATGATCAGTTGCCTTTACCACAAAAGGACTTTAATAAGAAGGCCATTAGCTTTGTTCTCAACAATAATGTTTTAACGTTCGAGCATTCTTATTATCGTCAGGTCAAAGGCGCGGTGGGGATGAGATTCGCCCCCAGTTATGCAAATTTTTTTATGGTGGCTTTTGAATTTGTTTTCATCGTGCACTCGGTCATGACAATCATGAAAATAGCTCTTTATTGTCGTTTCATTGGCGATTTGTTCATAATCTGGACTGGTAGTGAGACAGAATCATTGGGATATGTCCAAGGCATGAACCTGAACCCTTGGGGGCTGTCCTTTACTGGCAATATGTCTAAAACGTGCATCCAGTTCTTGGATTTAGTTGTGCATGTGGACTCTGTGGCCGTTTTTTCACGTCAACTAATTTCAAGAATGTTGACGTAAATAGTTATTTAAGTTTTAACAGCGGCCACCTCCCCAAGTGGATCCGTAATATCCCATACAGGCAATATTGGAGGATTAGGAAGAATTGCACTAGGGATTCTGATTTTAATATTGAAGCCAACATTTTGAAATATCGTTTTCCAAACAAAGAATACCCAAAAATAAATGCGTGACGCATTCCAAAAGGCTTTGGCACCTGAGGGACTTAATTTAAAGGGAATCTGTAACCCCATTTTTGCTATATCAGATAAAGATATGACTGAATAGTGCGTCCCATAACTAATCTATAGGTACCTATTATATATCCTGACACCCCAGTTTTCATGGCAAAATACCTTAAACTTCGTATTTCTGTATGCAAATACTTGTGGTCCGGTCCGATGGGCGGCGGGTTTTGCATTCCCCCCCTCCTCGGCTGGTCTCACGTATCTTCGTCTGTGAATATCACAGACAGCGTACAGTGTCCGAAATAGGGCCCTCGCGCGTGCGCAGTGTGTTTTGCCCAACAGTGGGCAAAGTAGCAAATCATTACTGCACATGCGCAGTAATGATTTCATGCTTTACTTACTGTTGGGAAAAGCACAATGCGCACGCGCGAGGGCCTTTTTCAAAGCGCAAGCGCTGCAAGCCGACCTACAGGAAATAAAAGAAGTGCGTATGGCAAGAATTGAGGCTGTGGGGGGATGCGAATAAACGTCGCCCATCAGGCCGGACCGCAAGTATTTGCATACAGAAATACGAAGTTTACAAAGGTATTTTGCCATGAAAACTTGGGTGTCAGGATATATGAAAGGTACCTATAGATTAGTTATGGAATGCACTATTCAGTCATATCTTTATCTGATATAGCAAAAATGGGGTGACAGATTCCCTTTAACCATTTTAAAAGTTTAAAAGTCACGAGAAACTTTTATTTTCTTTTTTTGGCTTATTTAATTTGCTCCTTTAACTATATCATAATACACATGTTCTTAATATTATTTTTCATCTTTTTTTAGGTATTTTATATGTACTTTTTAATTTTTATTGTTTCCTCCCCCTTGTCTGTTCTTTTTCGTAATTTTACTTTGTCCTGTGACTTGCTGATCATGTGTGTAATTGTCCTGACCATTTGACTGATCGCCTGTTGTATATATACCCTTTCCTGTCTTGTAACAATAAACTGTCACCTGATGAAGACGGATTACCGTCGAAACGCGTTGTGGGCTAAAGAAACTATTGCATTTTTGTTGTGTTCCTAGCGCTTCTTCTGACCGTTTACTCATCTTATCCTTCCCTGAAATCATCTTCTGATGGCTAAAAAAAGCATTATGTGAACTGTTAAACTAAAGGCAAAGAACGTACATTGCAAGATGTTGGACGTAAAAAAAGGCATGCTTCAAAAAGATTATTTTCTAATGTACGAAAAGTTAGTTTTTCCCCTACAAAATCCATTTCTCAATGCTCAAATAAAAAATCACATAGAAAATCATATACAGTTAAGGAGAACTGCTTGAAAGGAAAAAGAAGAAAATAATCGGCATCTGTTCCAACAAAAGTTGCCAACACTGTCGAAAAAACAATATCCAAAGTTTTGCAAAAAAAGAGTGATACAGATTTCTTAAAATCCTTGCAAGAATATAAATTAATGTGGCATAAATTGATGGCCGCCTTCATTAAAGTTTTTTACAAGAAGCAACAATGCAGTATGAATGATGTGATTGTGGACAGGAGACTGTTAGTTAAAAAAAATCGAAAAACATCTTTCAAGTGTACCCTGAAACCTCAGGCTGTCGAATCCTTTCTTGAATTGCAAATGGTAATGGAAACCCAACAATATGTTGAGAGCAGGATGCACAATATTGAAGGATGACCTACATTTCTTAGTTTTTTATGGTATGATATGTCCCTCAATGCAGAATTATTTTCTGGAGAATCTGGCTATCAACAGCAATCATATATTGATTCAGCCTTTCAAGAAAAATTGAAGCTTATCCCATTGAGTACTCTGGAGAATCATTACAATCAACTTTCCCAGTATCTACAGCCAATTAATGAAACAAATAGCTGCTGCTATGTATTCCTGAAATACGAGAACTGCAATAATGTGAAAAACACTTAAAAAAACACCTATCCCAGTGAACAAGAAAAATTGAAAATACCAAATTTCTGGTGATCTACTGGCAGCGACTGATGAGACGGGAGGAAGGCCTGATTCAAAACTAGGCCCAATTTAAAGGAGCTGGCCTCCTACACTTGAAATGCCCATACACTGGATGGCAAAGATTTCCCCTCTGGGAGTAGATATGAACATAGTGTTTAAATTCTTAATTTTGGGGGCATCATAAACATCTGGCAAACCTGTAACATGTTTTCCTACATAGTTGCTGCTGGGAAAGTGCAGGTTTTTAAGGCCAAATATGGCGGACGAACCATTGGGCGAAGTGATAAGGAAAGGTGGCATGGTGATGACAGGAATGGGCAAGTACATGATTAATAACAGCAGTGGCTATGGGAGGTATGAGAGCCAGGAAACAGCCTACAATCATCCGTTGTTTAGCCACCATCAAGTACCAGAATCGTTTTCATGCCCGTCAGAAGATTGGTGTAACAGATGCGTGTATGAGACTAAGCCTAAGAAATGCCTGTCCAAGACATGTTGTCAAACACGCACGTGTCTATATAAAGAGCAAAGTGCTACATGTTCAAGAGAAGCAGAATTACAGAAAGCAGATGAGTGTCATAAGGAAACCAACCAAACTGATGGATGCTCGTGAAAAACTAAGTTTAAAGAGGAGTGCATCGTCCGTAACTATCAACACACCCATGGGCAAAGCTTCTTCATCTTCACCCATACATATTACCAATAAGATAAAGGAGAGGGTCTCCGAGACCCTTAATGCCAATACACAAAGTTCCTGGGCCTGGCAAACATTTTCCCCTGTGGGGTACATGTCCACCTTCTCCATAACAACTATTTGATCCCATGCAGAAACACCCACCCTTGTTAGGAATTCTACACTGACAGGAGCCGCACCGAACACGTTTTCCCTGGTGATCTACTGGCAGCAACTGATGAGACGTGGAGGAAGGCCTGATTCCAAACTAGGTCCAATTTAACGGATCGGGTCTCCTACACTTGGAATGCCCATACACTTAGTGTATGTGCTGGAAAACAATTCCCCCTGGGGGAGTAAAATTGTCAATAATATTTTATGAGCATCATAGACACCCTTGGCAAACATTTGACTGCCTGTAGCAGCACAGAACATGTTAGCCCTGGTGATCTAGTGGCGGACAATGAGGAGACATTGATGATAAATGATACTGAAATAAATCAAAGAAATCAAAACTGTGAATCCACATATGAAATAAAATAACAAAAAGGAGGGGCGAACACAGGTTCACAGATATGAAGCCAGAATGTGTCCAACGAGATATGTTTGTCCCTATCAACAGCTCAGAGACAGGGATATAAATAAAAAAAAATATTATAGGATTTTACTATTGCAATATTGTAGTGGAATACAGTATGTCCCAAGAGGATGTTACACAAATAGGAAAAATGGAAAGTATAGGAATCAATGGAAAGAATATACGTACATGTCATTTTAATGAAATTTCACCCTGGGGGAGTAACTTTTGTTTTGATTGAACCCCTTAACGACCGCCGATACGCCTTTTAACGGCAGTAGATAAGGATACTTAAACCACAGCACCGTTAATTAACGGCGCTGTGGAAAAAGTGTATAGCGCCCCCTAGAGTCAGATTTTCTCCCGGGCCTCTGCTGCCAGGGTAGCTGAGACCCCAGAGAACATGATTCGGGTCAGTATTTACCGACCTGTTTTTGCGATCGCCGTTATTAACCATATAATGGCAACCGCAAAAAAATAAATCTGATGTGCCATTTAATTTCTCTCTCCTCTGATGTGATCGCACATCAGAGGAGAGAGAAAGAGGGTCCTCGATCCCCCCCTGTACCTCTCGATGCCTCTCGGGCCATCCTGCCCCCTACGGTGGGCGCCGCCATCTTCTTCTAGTTCGAAAATGGCAGGTGCTTGCGCAGTGCGCCCGCTGCTTTCTGCCAGCCGGCACCCGGCAACCATAGGACGATTTTTCCTATTGGTTCATTTTGGTCACTGTTATAAACGCTATCACAGTGATCTGTTATGTTTAGGTAGCTGAGGAGGCAGGAGCAAAAAACCGCATAGGCAGCCTAACACCAGAGAGGTTGGAAACTAATAGGTTGCAGACCCCTAAACTAACCGCACAACTAGAAGCAGCCGTGGGACGTTCCTACGGAGCCCAAGACGCCTCGTTACAGCCGGAGAGATAGCTATCCCTGAAGATGGAAAGAGGAAAGCTAACTGTCCCGGAGTAGACCCCAAAAGAATAGGAAGCCCCCAGACATATAATGGCGGTTAGACAAGATGAAAATGCGAACACAGACAGAAAATAGATTGAGCAAACACTGGGGCCCAAAACTGTCTAGATAGGACAGCACAGGAGAGAATACTGTCTGCAACCCAGAAAAACCCTAGGAAAAACTCCAACACTTCTGAATCCAAAAATACTGAGACCACACGGTCTCGACCACCTATATCAGATCTCTGGTGTGGACACGTAGCAACCCAGCAGTAAAATATCACAAGAACTGAGCAAATGAACAAATACAAAAAAACAAACGGAGACCAGCCAAAGCCCCCCAAAGGGGACCCGGCTGAAGACAAAAAGCAATGCAGCAAAAAGCAAGGAATTCAAACCACAGTAAAAAAAACTGAAAGAGACTTATCTGAATGCAAGAAAGAGACAGCAGAAAAGCAAGCTGAATTCCAACCTAGACAAGGAAGAACAATTGATCACTGGCGAGGATCATAGGAGGTTAGCTCACTTATATCAGGCCAGTCAGTACCACCTGACAACCACTCATCCACTGTAGGTGTAGGACTCTTGGTGTTCAACATAGGTTCAATACCCTTAGCAACCACCAGAGGGTGCTTCAGCTCCGAAGTCATCTCCAATACGTTCACAACAGTGATCAAAATAAAAAAAGAGTAAATAAACCCCCCTTTATCTCCTTCTTAGTTAGGTAAAAATAATAAAATAAAGAAAATATATTTATTTCCAATCTTCCATTAGGGTTAGACTAAAGTGAGTTGGGCTTAAATTTTAGGGTTAGGGTTAGGGTTGGGCTAAAGTGAGTTGGGCTAAAGTTTTAGGGTTAGGGTTAGAGTTAGGCTAAAGTGAGTTGGGCTAAAGTTTTAGGGTAAGGGTTAGGCTAAAGTGAGTTGGGCTAAAGTTTTAGGGTTAGGCTAAAGTGAGTTGGGCTAAAGTTTTAGGGTTAGAGTTTGGGTTAGGGTTGGGATTATGATTGGGATTAGGGTTGGGATTAGGGCTAGGTATGTGTTGGGGTTAAGTTTATGGTAATGGTTATGGTTAGTGGTGGGATTAGTGTTAGTGTTGTGGTTAGGGTTATGGTTAGGGTTGAGATTAGGGTTAGGGGTGTGTTGGGGTTAGGGTTGTGGTTAGGGTTGGGATATAGGTTAAGGGTGTGTTTTGGTTAGGGCTGTGATTAGGGTTATTGTTAGGGTTTGTATTAGGGTTAGGGTTGTGTTGGGGTTAGGGTTGTGGTTAGGGTTGGGATTAAGTTTAGGGGTGTGATGGGGTTAGGTTTGTGATTAGGGTTATGGTTAGGGTTGGGATTAGGGTTAGGGGTGTGTTGGGGATAGGGTTGGAGTTAGAATTAGGGGTTTCCACTGTTTAGTTACATCAGGGGGTCTCCAAATGCGACATGGCGCCCACCATTGATTCCAGTCAATTTTGCATTCAAAAAGTCAAACGGTGCTCCCTCGTTTCTGAGCTCTGCCATGAGCACAAAAAATGGTTTACCCCCACATATGGGGTGTCGGCATGCTCAGGACAAATTGCACAACAATTTGGGGGTCTAATTTCTCCTATTACCATTGTGAAAATAAAATTTTGGGGCGAAAAGATCATTTTTGTGGAAAAAATATGATTTTTTATTTTCAAGGCTCTATGTTATAAACTTCTGTGTAGCACTTGGGGGTTCAAAGTGCTCACCACACATCTAGATAAGCTCCTTGTGGGGTCTAGTTTCCAAAATGGGGTCACTTGTGGGGGGTTTCTACTGTTTAGGCACATCACGGGCTCTCCAAATGCAACTTGTCGTCCGATCTCCATTCCAGCCAATTCTGCATTGAAAAAGTCAAATGGCGCTCCTACCCTTCCGACCTCTGCCGTGTGCCAAAACAGTGGTTTACCCGTACATATGGGGTATCGGCATACTCTTTTAACACTTGTGAAAATAAAACAAATTGGTTCTGAAGTAAATTTTTTGTAAAAAAAAAGTTAAATGTTATTTTTTTCCTTCCACATTGCTTCAGTTCCTGTGAAGCACGTAAAGGGTTAATTTACTTCTTGAATGTAGTTTTGAGAACCTTGAGGGTCCAGTTTTTAGAATGGTGTCAATTTTGGGTATTTTCTGTCATGCACACACCCCTCAAAGTGACTTTAAATGTGATGTGATCCCTAAAATAACGGTTTTGTAAATTTTTTTATAAAAATTACAAATCGCTTGTCAAGTTTAAACCCTTATAACTTCCTAATAAAAAAAAAAATTGTTTCCAAAATTGTGCTGATGTAAAGTAGACAAGTGGGAAATGTTATTTATTAAGTAATTTGTGTGACATATCTCACTGATTTAAGGGCATAAAGTTTAAATTTTGAAAATTTCAAAATTAAAATTATTTTTTGCCATATTTCCTTTTTTTTTATAAATGAACACAAGTCATATTGAAGAAATTTTATCACTTACATGAAGTACAATATATCATGAAAAATCAGTCTCTGAATCAGCGGGATCCGTTTAAGCGTTCCAGAGTTATAGCCTCATAAAGTGACAGTGGTCAGAATTGTAAAAATTGGCTTGGTCATTAAGCTGCAAAATGGCTGTGTCACTAAGGTATTACAATTAGTAATGGGCATCATGAAAACACCCTTGCCAAACATTGGACTGGCTGTAGCAGCACAGAATAACTTCACCCTCGTGTTGTACTGGTTGTGGATGATGAGAATGAGGTTAAGGAGGAGCATAACACCAAACAGACCAAATCAGGAGGCGGATACCCATGTGTGGTTGTGAAGAGGTGCATGAGAATACACCTCCACAAACAAGACAATGTATTTAGGTTATGTTTCGCTGTTTTCATTCGGTGGTGTACAGAAGTCTTGCCCAATCCAGGCCTTGTTCATTTTTATAAGAGTCAGCCTGTCAGCATTGTCAGTTGACAGGCGGATGCACTTATCTGTTATAATTCCACCAGCAGCACTAAAAACCCGCTCTGACAGAATGCTAACAGTAGGGCAGGCCAGGACCTCCAAGGCGTAGAGAGCCAGTTCATGCCACGTGTCCAGCTTGGATACCCAATAATTAAAAGGCACAGAGGAATCAAGGAAGAAAATTGGACGATCTACAAGGTACTCCTTCATCATCTTCCCAAACATTGCACTTCTTGTGCCACCACCACTTTCCTCTGTGGCTGACCGATGGGAGGGTCTGAGAAAACTGTCCCATAACTTTGCCATTCTTCCCCTGCCTGAGTTGGATTGTACTTCTGTCTCTCTCGCTGTGAATCCTTGGCTGTACAACAACCTCTGATGTCTGCTGCCAGCGTTCTCACATGGGAATTTTTTCAGTAATTCCGCTACAAGGGCCCTGTGGTACATCAAAAATTTTGAACACCTGTCTGCCTCTGGATGAAGAGATTGAAAGTTGTCCTTGCAGCGTGGGTCTAGAAGTGTCACCAACCACTACTGAGTGCCATTGAAAATTTTTCTAATGCGACGGTCATTGTTAACGCAGCTCAACACAAAGTCAGCCATGCGTGCCAGACTACAAACAGGCAAGACTTCTGTGTCCTTAATAACAGGACGACTGACCATGCTGTCCTCCTCCTTCTAGTCCTCATCCTCCTCTTCCCCCTGTCCTCAGGCCATCCCCGCTGAACAGACGGTATGACAGTTGTGCTTGTAGTACCATCTATAGCCCATGAAAGTAGCTCCTGTTCTTCCTCCTCCTCCTCCTCATTGTCTACCAATCCACATTTCGACTACAAGAGGCTGGACTGAGTGTCATCACTCTGTATGGTTCCTTGCTCAGTTCCAGAACTGCACAATACCAAACACAGAAAGCTATCAAACCACCTAGCCAGAACTCTAGCGGATTACACTGTTTTCCAGCAAGGACTGGGAGGCAGGTGCTGGGTAATAAAGGGTGATACAATCACCTGACCTTAGACAATCCCAGCACCAGGGGAAAAAGACCAGCAACCAGAAAACCACAACAAGATGGCAGAGGTCAAAATGAAATAAATTCTAACACCCTCTTCTGCTCACAAAGAGTTACAACGTGTGGGGACATCACACACCAGTCGGTGAGCCGGAAGCTGCAAATGCTGCTGAAGCACTGCAAGGCTGGTTGAAACTGTAGCTGACTTTCAAAAATGGGCAGACAGATGGCGTACTTTCACTAGCAGATGCGGCAGCTCCGGGTAGCTTTTTAGAAAACGTTGAATTACGAGGTTAAGCATATGGGCCAGGCAAGGTAAGTGTGTCAGCTCTCCTTCCCTCAGAGCTGCCACCAGGTTAAGGCCATTGTCACACACGACCATGCCTGGCTGTAGGTTCAGCGGTGTCAACCAAATATCTGACTGCTCTTTCAGCGCTGTCCACAACTCTTCTGCATTGTGCAGTTTGTCACCTATGCAGATTAGCTTCAGCACAGCCTGTTGCCACTTGGCTGAAGCAGTGCTGCAGTGCTTCCAGCTTCTGACTGATGTATTCATTTCTGAGATGAGGATGAAGAAGAGGAGGAGGAGGTTGTGCAGGAGCTGTAGACTGTGGGGGCAACCCTGATTGATGTAGGACCCACAATCCTCGGCGTGGGGAGGATGTGTTCCATCCCATGGTCCGACTGGGTCCCGGCTTCCACTATGTTAACCAATGTGCCGTCAGTGAGATGTACCATCCCTGACCACAGGCACTTGTCCATGAGTCCGTGGTTAGGTGGACTTTCCCAGTAACAGCATTGTTGAGGGCACGGATAATGTTGTAGGACACATGCTGGTGTAATGCCGGCACGGCACAACGGTAGAAATAGTGGCGACTGGGGACCGAGTAACCTGGGATGGCTGTAAAGGCAACATTTCGAGCACAAGCAGACAAGAAATGTGCGAATTAAGTACTGTGGCCTGTGGGGCATTGGCAGGGAATTTCCTCTTGCATTCCAATGACTGGGGTATAGACAACTGAAGGCTGGGCTGGGACAAGGATGTGGATGGGCTTGATGATGGTGCTGGTTGACTGTGGGCAACAACAGGTGCAGGGCCCGAGGCATCTTCACAGGCACGCTGAACTGGGGATTGGCTTTTACACAAAACAGTGGAAGAACCAGTGTTGTCACCTGCAGACAATGTTCTTGGAGCCTGGGGTTCGGCTCACAAAGTCGGGAGCTTTGCTGCCATGTGCCTAATCATGCTGGTGGTATTCAGGCTGGCAGTTTTGCTACCCCTGCTGATGCGGGCATGGCAAGTGCTGCAAATGGCCTGTTTGGGGTTATCGGCAGAGTCTTTAAAAAATAACCAGACTCGGGAAGATCTAACAGTTGGAATGGCAACTTCCTTCCTGTTGGGGTTATAGGGAACGGATGCACGCCTTTTGTCTGCGGCCAACACACTGCTTCCTCTTGCCTGTTGGGGTGATATGCCTCCTTCCCCATGAGTGCTGCTGTCCTCGCTCTGCATGTCCTCCTGCCAGGTTGGGTCAGTCACTATGTCATCTACCACCTCGTCTTCCATATCCACACTATGCTCCTCCTCTTGACTTTCCGGCATTGTGTCTCATCATTGTCCATCTCTTGTGACCGTGGCTGCTTAAAGATTTATGCATCGCTACATGGAATATCATCTTTCCCCGCTTCAAGTGGAGCGGACAAGAGGTATGAATCTTCAAATGGAAAACTGAACAGCTCTTCGGAGTGTCCGAGTGTGGGGACAGTTGTCTCAGGGCACTCGGCATGGTGGGGGGAAGAAGGATCAGGGTGAGTAACAGTCGATCCACACTCACGGCTACTCAGTCTTGACTGTGTGGAAGACATGGTGTTGGTGGTCGTGGTGACTAAGTGACTGGAAGCATTATCTGCTATCCAACCAACTACCATTTCACACTGCTCTGTCTTCAATAGTGGTGTGCTGCGGTCCCCTAGAAACTGAGACAGGAAGGTTGAGTGACAACATGTGAGTCTTTGCTGCGGCCCACTTTCAGCTTGGCCTCAACCTCTGCATGCATCATCAGCATCACGTCCACTTCCCCGTCCCTTGCTCCTTTCCTTGCCCATTTTAAATGGACTACTGAATTATTTGAAAAGCTCAATACAAATGGATTTATTTTTAGAAAAATTATATGTGATCAATATACCTGCAAAGCGAAGATTTTTCCACCACAGATACACCAGGCCTCAGCATGAGATAACAGACAGTATTAATTTTTTGGGTTATGTTTTTGGTTACTCTTTGAACACAATAAAAAAGGCGTACAAGAAGGCTAGCAGACAGAACTATGCAACGTATGCCTGCAAAGCAAAGATTTTTACACCACTCATACACCAGGCCTTAGCCTGAAATCATAGACTGTATACATTTTTTGGGTTGTTTTTTGTTACTGTTTGAAAACAATAAAAAAGGCGTAAAAGAAGGCTAGCAGACAGAACTATGCAACATATGCCTGCCAAGAAAAGATTCTTCCACCCCACATACACCAGGCCTTAGCCTGAGATCACAGACTGTATTAATTTTTGGGGTGATGTTTTTTGTTACTGTTTGGAAAAATAAAAAATGAGTTGAAGCAGGATAGCAGACTGAACTATGCAACGTATGCCTGCGAAGCAAAGATTTTTACACCACTCATACACCAGGCCTTAGCCTGAGAGCACACACTGTATTAATTTTTTGTGTTAGGTTTTTTGTTACTGATAGAACACAATAAAAAAGGCGTACAAGAAGGCTAGCAGACAGAACTATGCAACATATGCCTGCCAAGAAAAGATTTTTCCACCACAGATACACCAGGCCTCAGCCTGAGATAACAGACTGGATACATTTTTTATGATTTTTTCGATAAAAAAGACTGCTGGATAAAAAGAGAATGAGAGACTGGCCAAAAAAGGGAAGTTAGGCCTAAAATGCATCAAATTTTGGCACACCGATGTATGAGGCATGTCACAGATAGACCCCACTGTTAAATGTTGCCTGTTTTTAAAAATAATGCAACATAGTGCTGTCTTTAAGTGTACTCACAGCCAGGGCAACAACAAAAAAAATTACACTGGCCACACTTTGGTAAACGGAGTGTAGGGGTGCAGGATGGAGGAGGGGAGTTCAGCAGCGGGAGTAATAAGGTAGACACACACAAAAGTCTCTTTCTGTACCTTTACTGATGGAATGGCAGGCACGTCCCGGGGTGCTTGCAGGGTGAAGGATGCACGTCCAGTTCTTCCCACTGAGTAGGTGTAGGGCCTCCTTTCTCCTGTAATGTGAGTCTTTGACCTGTATGAAACGAGGTCTAACTCTGTCTTCAGCTTTACACCTGGCTGATTTTGTATAGGGCTTTCTATTGGAAGAACACAGTCTCTAATGGCTGTTCCTGCCAGACTCCTGAAAGAACAAGAAAACTTGGCACTTAACTTAAATGATAAGGTAAATTTTATTGCAGTCACCAAAGACAACGTTTCGGTCAACAATCGACCTTTTTCAAAGCACCGACTGCTTTGAGGGGTTTTCAAATGAGTAACGATGAATCTCATAAAAGTTATCAACTTTGTCTTGTGGAGATATTAAGACTTATGAAAATAGTGAAATGCCTGTGGCATATATTCAATGTGTCTTGATAAGAGCACATAGCATATAAGTTGCGGTATGATCTTTTAAGATGAAAGACACCGTGGTGGTGAGGTATAAGGTGCAGTCTTTTTCCAACGTGGCACCTTGAAAAAGGTCGATTGTTGACCGAAACGTTGTCTTTGGTGACTGCAATAAAATTTACCTTATCATTTAAGTTGAGTGCCAAGTTTTCTTGTTCTTGAATGTGGTTGGGCTCCTACTTGTGCACCACACACAGCTGTGCCACGCTATATCTTTACATTACCTGCCAGACTCCTGTCTTCCTAACCCAAGCACGTATCAACACCTCTGGGCTCCTGCGACTTGTAGTCCCGCAGGGTCTCCGGTATCTCCTGCTATTCGTGAAGGATCCAGCAAGCTCGGACCTGGCGTCCGGTTAATCAGAGTAGAGGTAAGCTATCAATGCTATTTCCACCTCTGTCACTCTCTCCTTTTCCACTCACCTTTCGTCCTACTCGACCCTCACATAAGCACACGCTAGCAGATGGTGGACTGCTTCTTTCCTTTCTTCACCGCTCTCAAAGCGTCGGCACGCTTGCTCACTGAACTGCACTCGGTTGACTCAGTTCTGACTAGGCTGGAGTGGCTACCTTTCCACTTGTACTAGCCTCCATACGTTTGAACTAAGCTTGGAGCTGCAGATTTCAGGTTCTTTCAACAACTGCTGTTCTCTCTCTCTCTTCTCTCCAAGAGAACTGAACTCAGACACCTCTCAGAACTGATCTACTCTCCACGTAGACTCAGACTAATCTCTCCTCTCTCCTCTCTGAGAGAACTAATCTGCTCTCTGTGTCTTCACCATCCTTATATACACTACAAAAGGCTCCCTCTGGTGGCTCTAGGGATTGGTGAAGATGTGTGTATGCATATTGGGTCCTCTAGTGGTCATTACTTTCGGTGCATCCCTCTGGGAAATGAGATTCCAAGCGCAGCTGGGCTCTACATCCCCCCCTAGTAAACATGTACAGTCCCCTGCCTGACTAACACTGGAACCTATAAACATACCTATAATTAGTCCTTAGAAGAACTGTTGGGTTATCGGGATTTAAGTAGTTTAGGAGAGAAAACCCCACACTGGCTAAGAAATCACCAAATCTGACCCTATCTCTGCAGCAGCTCTCCCTACACTATCTCAATCCAGAGCTGAATGCGGTGAACAGGGCGGCTCCTGGTCTCTTATACTCGTGATGATGCTGTGCGGCCAGCCAATCACTGCACGACCACAACAAAAATGGCTACGGTTTTTTATTGCCTGGCAGACAATCCCTGAAGCGTGATTGGGTCTCTAAAATCCACCAAAAATGCTGGGTGGAGACCCCAGTTCCTACTGAGTAATCCCGGAAATGCTCGGTGCTCGCCGACTATGACGAGTACCGTGATACTCGGGTGAGTTATGAGTAGTGGCGAGAGCGTATGCTCATCACTAATCGTGACTTCTGGTCCCCTAGAGATGTTGACGATTGACTACTTGACTGTAGGCCCAGCTCACCTTGGGTATGAACACTGTCTGGTAATGACTGATCACTTCACCAAATTTGCAGTGATGACTCCAACCCGGGATCAGACTGCTGAGTCGGCGGCACAGGCCATCTGCAGAGACTTCATCCGAGTGTACGGTTGTTTGAAGAGAATCCACTCTGACCAAGGTGCTTGTTTCCAAGGACGGATTATGGAAGAATTGCATTGCCTGTATCAGATTGAGAAATCCAGGATGACGCCCTACCATCCACAAGGGAATGGGGCCTGAGAGCGTTTTAATCAGACGCTGATTCAGATGTTGAGAACCCTGGAGGAAGACTGAAACGTTTGCTTTGACTGTACTTTATTTGTTACTCCCACTTTTATATGCTTTTTATTTACTTCTTTATAATATTACATTTATACATTTAACTTCAACATGGTGCCCACGCACTAAGTGCCTCTCAATTTATCAGCGTCCTTAGCGACCGCAGCGCATGCACAATCTTCTCCTCTTCTCACAGTTAAGGCACTTCCAGGCAGGATGACGCATTTCCGGTCCCGCGGTAGCTACTGGCATTTAAACCCAGCGCTTGCTTGCAAAAAGCACGCCTCCTACAGCAAGGCGAGGGAGCACCGCTGAGAATACATACAAACAGGTAACTCTACTATACCCCAACAATTTTTTTCAGGTGATTAGTATCTCACGCTACCATTATCTGGCGGATGCCATTTCTATATCTCTCCTGCAATAGTTGTAACCTATATACCTCTATAATTCTAGGTTCAACACCTGTTTGGACTTTCATAAACTTGCTACCTATTACTACCTACATTATACAGGTACCTCTCTACTTATACATCCCTATATTGGGAATCACATCTACTTGATCTGTTGCAGGAACATCGATATAAACATTTTTATCTTTTTCCCCATCCTCCACCAGAGCTCAATCCACATTCCTTTTAGGATGCTCCAGAATATTTATAATCATTATACCTAAGGTAACCCAATTTCTCTCCAAAGAATAATCTATATCCATCTCTGCTTATTCTGTTTTCTAATTTGATCTTTGCCTATGGATTACATTTGCTATAGGTGTTCTCTCGACTCACAACCCTAGGTCTTTCCGAATTCTTCCTATTACCTTGTGGTGATCAGTTGATGCTTATAACATTCTATGGTAGTTCACACTATTACCAATGTATTGAAGTACATTTTTGTTGTTTTTGTTTTTTATTTACCTTTTTTTCAGTTGTTCTAATGTTACGATATGACTGTATATTTTGTGTTATTTATTTTTATTTTTATCTTGTAGCGACTATATGATTATGACTCGGGAGAGTCGAAACGTCAAATGCTCTTCCAGTCGCTTTCTATTTATGTTGTTGCTCCCTTACTTATGCTGTATAAATAAAAATTCTTTATTTTGCATAGAATTTCTTTGGAGTGTGCAATGTATTCTAAATTTCTAGCTGCACAGATTGGCACCCTAATGACTGTTAGGGTTCAA
>VIAB01048892.1:0-11336 GCA_009801035.1 Oophaga pumilio | reverse complement strand
ACTGTAGCACGAGTTTCCCATAGAAAACCATGTTCGGGACCGTGTGACCATGCGGTCCCGAACTTTACAGTTCAAGTTCGCCCATCCTTAGTAGTGACGAGCATGCTTGCTCATCACTAGTTATTTAGAAAATGGCCATATGAGCTTTGCATTATACATTTTACCACCTTTTGGCCTCCAAATAAAAACTAATCAATTCTCTGTTTAAATTATATCATTGGCTTTTCCTGCATGCTGCAATGCTGTTTTTATAGCCCAAATGGAATAAACTCCCACATGGAAAACTGAAAAACCCAGTCAATGAGATTCATAAGGATCAGGAAAAGGAATCCGTCATAGTTGTTATAGTTATCAGAATACATGACCCTACTCTATGACTGCATTTAGACAGTCTGATCATAGTTGTTTAACAGATGCTTATAGGCTTTATTTAGTAGCCTATTTAGACAGACCAATCGCATCTCCATTCTCACAGAATGCCCTATTTAACCAAGAAACAATAATGATTTTCAAATAAGTACTCCCGTTAAAGTTTTTATCCTCTTAATATACTGTATTGCAGTCATCATAATATATAGCACTGTGTACTTACAATTGCTCATTTTAGCTTTCTACCCAGTTAATTCTTCTGTTTTCCATTACGTCTATGACATCATTTGATTAAAAACTGACTAGCTGAATCCTTGATACAGGAAAGATGTATGTCTTAGTACCGTGTTAGCCAGTAGTAGATTTGTGCTGTGTTGTGTATAAATATGTGATTCTTCAGATTTTGTATTAGTCTTTGCCTGATGAAGAGACCTGAGTAGTCTCGAAAGCTTGCAATCTGTTACCATCTTTTAAGTTAGCCATTAAAAGGTATCAACCACTGAGTATGTCTTAATGACGGAAATTAAATACAGAACTATAGAACATTTACATTTTTCATGATATAATTTGAGCAGGACACTAGAGCTTATTGATGGCCCACCCTACCCAGTATACTGAGCATCTGAAGGGCATAGAAAGGGGTAATGAGTAAGTGATTACTTATAATCAGGTCCAGAAGCAACAGAATAAGCATTTTACAGCTAGATACTAAATACAAAATGCCTTAATTTTGGCAAAAAGTGCTTCACTCTATACAAAGAACATTGACAATAAATCAGGATTCTCAGAATACATGTCTTCTAGATGGAAAGACTTCAGATTTCAATGCCAGCTTCAGCCCAATTTAACTTAAAATATTCAGTGTTAATAGAGGTGGCTCTTTGTGCAGCTTGTGCTGGAAATTGACTGCTAGAAAAATCGTTCTTTTCTTCTTATTGGAGATGACAAGGCATGCTTCTCTTCGCTGCACAAGCAAAGACTTCTCTCCGCTTTATCACTAACAGTATCTCGTATAGCAAATTAAGAAACGCGAATAGGATTCAGCACTACAAAAGGTCTGAAAAGATCTTTGTTATAAGTTTAAATGTGAGCAGTCTGGGCTGCTCCTCTGTGCCTTTCGCTAAATATAGAAGACTCACAGACTCCCATTGCGCAGAGGTTGTAAATTAAATCAAAAGACTTTTTCTTACACCGTAATAACTGCAATTAATGAATACTTTTTATGGAGAGTGATGGACGTGGATCTGAAATCTTAGTTCTATTATATTCAGTCTGTTAAAGTTCTTAATAAAGTACAAATGAATAATGTATGTGAATGATTCCCAGGTTTCTTGTATGTTACTTGTGTGCTCAAAATAGAAGTCGCATATTCAACCATGTAAGTGTTATTCCCATTGACATCACTTTGACATATGGTAAGGTTTTAATACTAGAGGTTAGGACCATCCCGATTTGGGTACACCCTGACGCTGGTGGGATGGCTTTTACACTTTTTTTGATTAAAAAAAAGTGTTTACTAAGTACCCAATGTTTTTTCTATGCACTAGTGCTTTCACTTATTTACTTACAGCAAGCTATATGTTAATTTTGTTTCTGTCTTAGGTTTTGTTTGTTTAATGCTCCTATTTTGCATATATACCAACTTATACTCCAGTTCATTTTTTTGGTTACATATTTGTGTTGTGTAGGAATATTATTTCAGACAAGAAAGCTAAAGAGTTAAAATACTAAGTGTGATGCTGGCTATAGTCACTTTTCATGGAAAAGCCATTAAGCAGGGGAGTCAAGTCCGGGTTCAAATACCAAGAGTGTGCGTCAAAGGCAAAGGGGTAATACAAAAGAATAAATGAGTGACAGTCCGAGGTCAAAAGTCCAAAACAGTAGCGGATTGAGGCAAAGGGGTTAGGCAAATGAATAGTGAAAAGGCAAAGTCTGAGGTCAGGCAGCAAAAGATCAGAAGAGTAGAACACAGAAGCACAAGGCACACACACCACAGAGCAAAGCTATGACTGTCAAAGGTCTGCCAGCCTGCTAAATAGCCAGCCAATCACCCTGAAAGGGTGATACCTGGAGAAAGCCCAGCAGGCGCAGATTATGATTGGGCTGCTGGGCAATCCTTAATTTGCATGGGGATAGCCCAGCACATCCCAGCCCCTGATTTGGACAGCTGGTCTATCCCTAATTAGTATGAGGATAGTCAGTACACCCCAGTCTCTGGGTGGATGGGCTATCACATAAAAAAACTGACAGCCTGCTATCTATTCGTCGACTGAGATGTCACTCACTGCTTCCCTAGGACACAGTGAGTAATGGATTTATGACACTAAGCAAGCATGTTTCGTGTGATGAAAAACAATTATATCTCAGGCTGAGCTTTACCTGCTGCTCACCACTTACACATCAATTGTTGCTCACTTTAATGGCATAGGCTTATTCTAATTTTAGTCTGCACATCAATGGTCAGGTGGCCAACAAATTGCATTTTGTTAATACCTCTTTGTGTGGTTGGCAATTGACTTTAGGAAGGATATTTGTTGTATCTGTTTTAGGTGAGAAGTTTCTAGGGATGAACAAATCAATCTGCTGAGTCGAATTTCCTGATATTCATAATGTCATGCAAAGTGAACACTTTGAGATTTGATTTGTGTTTCACATAACTTCTCTGGAAAATTCAACGAAGCCAATTTGAATAAAAAAAAAATGTTAATTTCTAGAAGTTACCTAATTGGGTGGTACATGGCACATTGTATGCTTTCAGCTACCCTTGCGGATACACTCTACCATCAATTGTTGAGCGGCAACTCTGCGAAGACCACCTCCACATCAGCCACATAATCATGCCTCTTGAACTGCAATCTGTTTGTCTATCAAACTACAGTGTTTAGATGTTTAAGCCACTAAGTTTTGATAGTCCATCATCATGAAATGATTCATTGAGAGAAAAACCATAAGAAAATAGACATATTACATTAAAATAATAAATATGGCAACTTACAATGCAGACATATGCCAGTGACACTGCATGCATTGTGTAAGGAATGAGATCAAGGCCACCAAACTGAATAAGATACTGGTTAAGAAAAACTATTATAACCTTGAGTAATGTCAAACACATCCCTTTTCATTATTTAAAACATCAGGCAAACAAAGTGAGTGTGGACCATCTAGTGAGTTACACCCTACTGGTAGTTATTTATGACATGAAGATATGTATCTATTTATACATTTAAAGCAAACCCGTCAACAGGATTCTGCTAATTAAATTACAGGCATTGTCAGGTTGGTATTATTACATTGATTAAACTGATACCTGGGGTGAAGAAATCCATCTTGTGGTTATTGTGTAATCAGTGTTAGAAGTGTTCAGTTAATGAGATGCCCGTGCTCTGATGCAAAAGTGTAACCAGGTCTTTTCTTGGTGCTTTAGGCCAGAGAAACCAAGAAAAGACCTGCCCGCCCCGAAGCACAAACATGTTCCTGATCATAGAGACATAGAGAGACTGTGTCACGCACAGTGTAGGAAAAACTAAGTGCAACACAAAGGTATAAGGGGAAGGGGGGCCCAACACTAGGGAAACATGGAGTGGAGACCCCAAGGCAGATCTAACATCACGCTGTGTGCCCTAAGAGACCATAAATAGGTCCTGCACCTATCGCCGAGAAGGATACCTAGTCCCTGTCAGTCCCTAGCGGTAAGTACTGCTTAGGGAAGGAAGGGAACCCCACTAACTACTATAGACAACTAGGATACACAAAACAAGGGGAAATTTAGCTTGAGTAGACTCAGAAACACCGTCGTCCTTTGAACTCCTAAGAGAACGCAAGCCGACTGCTGCAGCTCCAAGCTTCAGCAGGGAAGTGCAAATAGATAATATCACCCACCCTTGCAAGCAGGAAGTATATCAAAACTCAGGTCCAGGTGTGGCTATTAGCACTGGGGGAGATGGCCACTCATCTGCAAAGCAAACTACTGAGACCTTCTGCAGACAGAGGCAGTGCAACGTTCTGCAGCCTTTGACACATCCGTTACAGACAGACTTTGTGCTTCACGGTGGCCTGTGGATAGCTCTTTCCTTGGTTTCTCTGGTTTAAAGAAGGCAGATAAGACTCCGCCTACAGTCCCGCCTTGGAGCACGAGCGTCTCATTAAGGCTAGTTTCACATTTGCGTCCTTGTGCGCAGCGCTTCGTGCGCAACTAAAAACGAGTGCAAAAACGCATACAAGCGCTTGCAACCGCATGGTTTTTTTAACGCATCAATGTATGCATAACGACAAAAAAAGTAGCGTTTACATGCGTTTATCAAGCATTTTGCATTTAGGCACATGAGTGTCACATTTCACAGGAGGAAAATCCTTGAAACAGACTCCACCAATGGGACATCAGTGGGCAAGTGTCATGGACCTTCTTTAAATAGACCCTGTTCAGCTGAATTCTTCAGATTTTGCTGCTGTTTCCTGTGTCACCATGTATCTGCGTTGGGAGAGTTTTCGCCTAAACTTGGATCTGGACATCGCTCTGTTTCTGGCTTTTCTGACTGTTTCTGACATTCTTCAAATGTCTTTGAGGGTTCAGTGATGGTCAATGAAGCAGCTCTGCATTTCATCATTTGAAGCTATGATGCCATGTCTACTGTAATGTAGAGTCTCTCTAAACATAGACAGATACTCATTTTTATAGTTCACAATTCTTATTCAATAGAAACTGTTGAAGAAATAGCGCAAACAGGGTATTAGCCTGGATTCAGATGGTTAAACACAATTAGATTGTACTCACCAGATGGAGCCAAATTATGGCTTGTAGCAATATTTGCTGCAGCAGATCCACAGGTCCAATTATGACCAACCGAAGGGAAAAAAAATAGGTAAACGTGGATTTACTCTGCGCTGCTGAATAACTGAGGCCCGGACGTATATCATATAGAATATGGCTTTATTCAACGCGTTTCAAAGTTTTCAGACTTCTTCATCAGGAAAAATTACCACAAACGTCAAACATTTTACCCAAACGTTTACCCAATTTTTTTTTACAATTCTTATTCAGGCATTCATCCTCAGGCTTGTGGGAAGGTGGAAGGAAGCCATCCCTTGCGTCTTCAAACAACTTGCAAAAATTGTCCTTCATATTTGCAGAACACCAATGGGTCATCAACATATTAACAAACATTGTTCAATCATCCTGTGCCTTTGTTTCACAAAGATAGTAGAACAATACTAGGACTGAACTAATAGCTAATCAGCAGCCATTCAACAAATGGCAGCCACTGAACATTAATTCCATTGATAATAAGAGTCAACATTCATTCTCACATGAACTGTAGCCTATGTCCCTGGGCCTACTGAAATAATGGATAATTAAAAATAAATGCTGTGCCACCACAGAGAGCCTTTGTTTGGTGTACTTTTGGTGTAAATTGTTTATTCAGCTATTTTAATATAAATAATAATATCTTATATGATGTTTTTAATAGTGTTATCCAATCTTCCATTTTTACAGGTGAGTACACTTATGATAGTCATATACAGTATATAAACAACAGTGCCTCTGAAAGATTCCTCCTCTCCACTCCACTCCACTCCCTTATTCATTCAGTGAATTCAGATGGATCCCATGGCTGTTTGAGGTCAAATCCTATTTGCTTTTGAAAACCTACCAATATATACATATTAAAATATATTCGCTTACAATATCCTGTTCAAATTAGTTCAAGCAAATTCAGTCTTCCATAAGCAAAGTAAGTGTTATTTTCTTTTTGTGAGGAGGTTCAAGAGTCTGGGCAAATGGCTCCTACGGTTGAAGAGTGGTTAGATTTTGAAGAGAATCTCTGTTTGTTACATGCACATATATACAATAGTTTGATTTATAATATTCTCCATTTACATAGAGGCATTTGCATTAATCTTCCTAGTTGATGAAAGCTAAGTTTCTAAAATAATGAATCATAGACATACTAGTTGAACAATCACTACATTGCTTTTCCAATATATCATTTACTCTTAAAGAGGTATTCCCATTTTAGAATGTTTTGTCAGATTAGCATGAACTAATAAAAAAATATATATTAGATCTGGGGTCACCCTCACCATATTTCAAAAGAACTGAAATTCCTTCAATTTTATTTTTAAAGATCTGTGATGCTCCCATCGCAATCTCCATACTGATCACAATGCACCAAAGGTTAAACGGCTTGAGGAAGTTTTGTCTGATCTTGGTTGTTACTGCTGAATTGTGGCTGTTAGCTGGTGCAGACTGTTAGTTTTGATTATACAGGCATTGCTGTTGTGACAGCAGGATTAACTATGAAACACTGTACTTATATACCATTGTATGAGAACAATTTCCCACCAATTACATTTATGTACCTTATGTTGGAAAATGGGTTCAAGAGAAAACTGATATTCTCTTTTCATTAGAACATTTATTTTTCTAAACCAAAGTTCCGCTTCTGTACAATATGAGGTTTAAATGTGTTTTTATTCCACTTTGTGGATGCACTACATGTTCACTACACATCTTGGGAATCATTAGCCGATCCTGATGTCGGTATCAAGGTAGCTTAAAAGGAATCTGTCATCAGAAAATAACCTACTGTGTAAGGCCGGTTTAACACGTTCTGATATTTCCAGTACTGGAAAAACCGGTACCAGAGACATCTGTGTCCCTGTGTCAGTGTCTCGTGAATGTGATATTTGCAGCACACATGTGGCAACCGTGTGCCACCCGTGTGCAGCTTCAGTACCACACGGATGACGGCCGGGAAGAAGCACTTAAGTAAGGGCTGTTCCCCGGCAGCAGGTGCTGAAGACGGCTCTCATCATTCTCCCCTGCTCTGCCGGTGATCATTGTGAGCAGAGGAGAATAATGAGAATTATATTAAAGTCAGAAAGATGACAGCAGGTGTCGGATTATGGGAGTAATAGTCCAAAAAGCCCCCACCTGCTGTCATTAACTCTTCCTCTGTCTCCTGTCCGTTACTGCATCCTGCAACCTGCTCACAATTGGCGTAGTCGGCAGGATGCAGTCCAAAAGCACGGAGGCAGCAGAGCAAGCAGTTGGGGGAGCCCCAAGGTCTAGCATATTCCTGGGGGCAATGTTAAGTAACCTCCCAAAATTTTCTGGAAGCAACACTCTCCTATGTGACTGGACTGAGCGGGTCAGGGGAATGATGAGGATGCACCCCACGACCCATGCATTAGAGGCAGAGGTTGCCATGTTGGCTCTGGACGGAGTGGCGAGGAATTCTGTCATGATCAAACCCCCTCGAGGGCGGGACACTTTTGACAAGGTGAGTCAAATACTGAAAGAGACGCACGGACGTAGGGGAATTACTCAGGCGTTTATTTAGCCGTGTTCAAAGGGAGGGGGAGACTGTTACTAAGTACATGAACGTGCTACAGGCGATCCATACTGCAATTATTAAGAAAGATGGGACTCTGCATTTCTGTGTGGACTATCGGAAATTGAATGCCTGCACTGTGCGGGATTCGTACCCACTACCAAGGATTGAGGAATCATTGTCTGCCCTGGGAAGCGCGAAATACTTCTCGTCGTTGGATTTAGCCAGTGGCTATTGGCAAGTACCCATTTCCGAGCATAACGGAGCAAAGACAGCCTTCATACTGCCTATGTGGTTGTTTGAATTCAATCGGATGCCGTTTGGCCTTGCTAACACCCCCCGGGACCTTTCAGCGACTCATGGAGAGGTTTCTAGGCAATTTAAATTTTGAGGCCACTCTCATTTATCTGGACGATATCATTGTGTACACTGCCATGTTTGAGGGACATCTGCAAAGGCTGGAACAGGTGTTAAGTTGTCTTCAGAAACATGGCCTGAAAGTGAAGCCTCAGAAATGTCATCTGTTTCGCACTCAGATTGAGTATTTGGGACATGTCGTCTCTGCTGAAGGGGTGAGACTGTACTGTGAAAAAGTTGCAGTGGTAGAGGATTGGCCCACCCCGAATACTGTGAATGATGTCCAGGCTTGCCTGGGGCTTACCGGGAACTATCGGCGATTTGTAAAGAATTTCACTCGCATTGTGAAGTCACTGCTTGAGCTGCTGAAAGGGGTGCCGTCTGGCGCAAAGAACAGGACTATTCCATGGGGAGATTGCCAGGAGGAGGTGTTTCGAGCTTTGAAGATGGCTCTGACTGAGGCACCAGGACTGGCCTATGCAAATTTCTCCCTACCATTTATTCTTCACACCGATGGAAGTCTGCATGGGCTCGGAGCGGTGTTATCGCAAATTCAGGGCGGAAAAGAGCGGGTGATGGCCTACGTGAGCCGGTCCCTCCATGACAGTGAGCGAAATCCAGACAACTACAGTTCATTCAAGCTGGAGCTGTTGGCATTAGTGTGGGCCATGACTGAGAAGTTTGCAGAATACTTGTCAGGGTCCGAAGTCCTGGTATAAAATGACAACAACCCTTTAGCACACTTGGAAAACGCAAGGCTAGGAGCCCTGGAGCAGCACTGGGTGGCTCGGAAAATCACCTACAGGAGGGGAGCTGAGAACACTCATGCAGACGCCTTATCCATAGTGACACACGAGAGACCTGGACCCAACCGGGGCAAAGAACTGGAGGCTGAAGAAATCCCTGAGTTCCGTGATTCCGCCAGGATATTGGCGGCTACGCAGTAAAAGATTCAGACAGCGCCCAGAGAATGCATTCTGGGAAAACCCCATCACGGTGGGTTCGATTGCAACAGGAAGATGGGAAGTCACTCAAATGACACAGTGGGTAACTCTAAAGCAACTGCCCAGTCAGAAAGAGAGAAGCCCTGTCCCTGGGGACTCTGCAGATCCTTCGACAGTGGGAAAGACTCCACCTCAAAGACGCACTGTTGTACCGGAAGATCCAGCTGCAACAGGAACTGGGTGTTACCTGGCAAGTGGTGATCCCCGAGCTGCTGCTTCACAAGGTGGCAACAGAGGCAAGCGAAAGAGGAGCTCATTTCGGTCAAGACAACACTTTTCAGTGGCTACAGAAGCCAGTCTATCATCTTTGACTAAAAGCTGTGGTGGAAGAGACATATCGGCAGTGGAGAAGCTGTGAGTTAGCTAAACCTCCGGAACATCGAGCTCCCACACAGACAATCGTGACTTCTGCCCCCCTAGAAGTGTTGATGCTAGGTCTTGCTCACCTTGGATATGAACATTGCCTGGTGATGACAGACCACTTCACCAAATTTGCTGTTGTAACTCCGACTGGGAATCAAACTTCTGAATCAGCGGTACAAGCCATTTGCAGGAATTTCATTCAAGTGAACGGCTGCCCAAACAGGATCCACTCTGATCAAGGCGCCTGTTTCCAGTGGCGAGTAATGGAAGAATTACATCGCATATACCAGTTTGAAAAGTCTCGGACAATGCCCTATCATCCTCAGGGAAATGGTGCCTGTGAACGGTTCAATCGAACTCTGATTCAAACGCTAAGGACGCTAGAGGAAGACAGGAAGGTCCATTGGCCTGAATTCGTAGCTGAACTAGTTTGGTTGTACAATAGCAGGGTACATCGCACCATTGTGTACACACCCTACACCCTGCTTTTCGGCCGACTGGGAAGAGAGATTGCTGAGCTGGAATTGGATCCAGGTGAGGACTACCCACGGATGGGGGTGTCCACCTGGGTTCAAAAACATTGTCACCGGCTACAAACACTACACCGCCTAGTGCAGACTAAGTTTCGGGGACTTGAGCATTCAGAGACAGCTGATCTGCGAGGGACAGCTCTTCAAGCTGGGGACCGTGTGTTGGTCCGAGACAAGCACCCTTGGGACAAACTGGAGTACCGATGGGAAAAAACTCAGTATCGAGTGAAACGAAGAATCAGTTCTGAAAGTCCCATCTACGAAGTCCAACCTGAGAGGGAGAAAGACACCCCTACTCAAGTAGTCCATCGGAATATGCTACGTCCTTGCTTATCAAGAGATTATGATTAAGCGGAGGAGATGCAAAGTGTCCCCGAAATACTTACTCCTGCAGCTGCTGATTGTGAGGATGAAGAATTCCCTAATCTACCACAGGTAATCCCAGAAGAGGGGCAGATGCCGGAAGTTCCTGAGGTGGTTGCTCCGCTGGATTCTGGCGTGTCCCCGCCCATCCCCTGTTCAACCTGACTCGACTACTCAACCTGATTCGACTACTCCTTCTGACTTACGGTGCAACGAAAGAACAACGGCCGGAATACCTCTTAACAGATACAACCAAGACCAATTTATTTGGCAACGGATTGTCCAAGAAATAGTGAAATGTCAACGCTTACTACAAGAAATCTCACTCATGGAATGGCGAGCAAAAGGAGAGGGGGAGTGTAGGAGGAATGACTGGACCGGGGTACCTGTCTTGCGCCTAGTCCGGAACTTTCGGAACTGTCTCCTCTGTTGTCCAGGGGGAAGCTTTGAGATCCGGACCGACCTTTGCACTGTATAGCAGGGGTGTGGCTAAGCGAGGGGGCAACAGCAGTGCGCATGTAAGTGGTCAGACTTGGTGGGAACAAGCAGCGCGCGGCAGGGAAAGGTTAGTGCTCTGTCTCTTGAGCTCTGTCTACCACGTGCTACCGTGTTGGCGCCACCATTCACACTGTGGACTCTCCAGCCAGGAAGCCAACAGACTGATAAGTTAACCCTTGAGAACTGTTGCTATTTCCATTATAATCTTTACCTCATCCTGTATACCAACTGTTATACCCCTGTTTGTCCCATCTTCTCCCTGCGTGTAGTATACCCCTGTTCTACTAAAATAACGTTAACTTTTGCTGTCTCCTGTCCGTTACTGCATTCCGCAACCTGCTCACAGCTATGTACCTGCTTAAGACTTCTGTGCAGCACTTTGAGGACTGTTTTTATTTTAATAGGTCTTTTTCTCATATTAATGTTACGATATATTCTCTATTGCCAGTGAGCAGGCACCGGGAAAGGTCAGAGAGGCCCAGCTGTTATGATTTGGTAGCTGAGGAGAGCAGGCAAAA
>VIAB01048881.1:0-17256 GCA_009801035.1 Oophaga pumilio | reverse complement strand
TATACTACTATAGACACATTAGAAAACCATATTAAAGTTAATATTAAACTTTGATTGTTACATGTCTACAACTCATTATTTTAATATGAAAACATGAACTGTAATTGTATTTGTGCAAACTTCTAAAAATAATGGAAGCATAACATATTTTTTACGGAGAGGGGATAAAAGTGCCCTATTTTTAAGAACTGTCCAGGAATTTTAGCATGGTTGGCAATACTGACACCAGACACAGTATAAGGTCTGACTCTGGTTATGACTTTTGTATAGGGACCGTTCTATTAGAGCAGGGGTGGGGAACCTCAGGCCCCAGGGCCATTTACGGCCCTCGGTGACCTTATATCTGGCCCCCGGGCAGATTCTCAGGGACTGCTGTGCTTTGGCAGGGAGCTGTATTTTGATTGCCAACAGCTCATTAATTTCTTCTTGCTCTGTAAGTACACACTCAGTGTTCACTACTGAACACTGAAGGGCATGCAATGAAAGATTACGTCCTGACACCAGTGCCAGAGTCAGGATGTACTTTGTGGGCGGAGTTTGTACGGCCCCCGAAGGATGTTATAAATATCCAAATGGCCCTTGGCAGAAAAAATATTCCCCACCCCTGTATTAGAGCTAGAACCAGTTCACTCCTTAATGAGGATGCTAACTGTAGATGACTGTATAGCATTTTGCATTTATCCCAATAAATTTTACTTTGGTCTCGTCTGACCAGAGCACCTTCTTACACATTCTTTGTCCCCTTCATGGCTCTTTGCAAACTGCAAACAGTACTTCTTATGGCTTGCTTTAAAAAATGGCTTTCTTCTTGCCACTCTTCCCTA
The DNA here is from genome assembly GCA_009801035.1 of Oophaga pumilio. Lineage (NCBI taxonomy): Eukaryota > Metazoa > Chordata > Amphibia > Anura > Dendrobatidae > Oophaga > Oophaga pumilio. The sequence goes on along the minus strand of VIAB01048881.1, from coordinate 16,432 downwards.
AAGGGCTCATACTCACATAAGAGAAACTCGGACAAGTCTCGCACATCAATACCTGGCACTGCCACCGGCACTCGAGACTGGAGTGTGCGGCTGCATAGAAATACATGCAGCCGCACGCTCCTGTCAGAGTACCGGTGGCAGTGCCGGGTATTGACATGTGAGACTTGTGCGAGTTTCTCGCATGTCTGACCCCGGCCAAAGGGTAGATTTGTGAAGTATACAGCTAATAGTTGTCCTGCGGACAGATTTTCAAACCTGAGCTGTGGATCTCTGCAGCTCCTTCAGATTTACCATGGGCCCCCTGGCTACTTCTTCGGTGCTCTCCCTGCTTAGGATTTCAGTTTAGGCTGACGGCTATGTCTGACTAGGTTTGTAGTTGTGGCATACTCCTTCTACTTTTGGATGATGGACTGAACATTACTCCATGAGATATTCAGAGCTTGAGCTCTATTTTATAACCTAACCCTGCTTTATTGTTATCCACAACTTTAGTCCTGACCTGTCTGGTGAGTTCCTTGGTTTTCATGAAGCTGTTTAATCCCTAATGTTTTCAAACAAACCTCTGAGGCCTTCACAGAACAGCTACAGTTTTACTGAGAATAAATTACACACAGGTGGACTCAATTTACTAGTTGTGTGGTTTCTATAGGCAATTGATCACTCAGGATTTTATTTAGGGGTGTCAAACCCCTAAGACCATGTATCACTTTTTTTTTTACATCTCAGAAAAGCTTGTTACTTTTTGCTGGTATAATGTAAAAAAAGTGAAAAAGTTCACGGGGAATGAATGCTTTTTCAAAGCACAGTATATTGCTTTTACACAGGAGCCCACCTTTGTCTATATCCGCTCCGACAGAAAACATACTGTAGTACACATTCGACACTTTCACATAAATAAGGGAAATATTGAAGATTAATATTCTCATTGATTAATGCTATATTTGCTATCATGTACCGTACGTATTTTTGTGTTCAGATTAACATACTGAATGAAGGATATAGTTTTACATCCCGTTCTGGCTCCATCATCTATCACAGTACATACTATTACCAAATGCTGCTGCTTGGTTGAGCTCCGTGCAACTTGATAATGAGACTTGTTTTTACTAGGATTACCCTCCTTAGAGAATGACATGTGCAAACAGCTATTTGTGAGATATCAGGCCTGAGTTTCTCTTCCCCTGGAGGCTGCAAGTGAAACCTAATTACCAAGGAAATAAAACAAACTCAACAAGAACAGCCCATAGCTGTTCAATGTATTTCAGAGAAGGACTTAATCATAATATTGTAAATTAAAGGTCATAATTTTAAAATGTAATATCACAATAAAACATTAACTGTGATATATTAACATTACATAATTTATAAATATAATAACAGTGGCAACTCTATTGTCGAAAAAATTTATGGGCCATGAATATGCTTACTTCTTAGAGGGAATTTTTCAGCATTGATTGTCTGAAGAGAATTATTTTGTTAATTTTTTTTTAATGTATTGTGTAAATGAAATGTTCCAGAAATTTGGTAGGTATAGTATATCTCGACTTCAGCAAAGCATTTGGTAAAGTATCTCATACTATCCTTATTGAAAAAGTGACCAAGTATTGGATTGACAAGTCTACAGTTAGATGGATTCATAATGCCCTCAGTGATCATACTCAATGAGTGGTAATAAAGAATTATGGTCCAATTGGAAGAATGTTTAAAGTGGAGTACCTGTCCTGGCCCCAGTATTGGTCAACATTTTTATAAATTACCTAGGTAAGGTGATGCAAAGCTAGGAGGGATAGCTAACATTATAGAATACAGATAAAGGATTCAGAAGGATCTAAATAAGCTTGAACAATGGGCAGTGACTAATAGAATAGTATTTAAAAGGGAGAAATGCAAGATTCTACATCTGGGCAAAAAAATCCCAAAAATTACATCTACAGAATGGGAGAAATAGTACAAAGAAACAGCACATGTGAAAAAAGACCTGGGTATACTAATAGATCACAGACTGCACATGAGTCAACAGTGAGATGCAGCAGACAAAAAGGCAAACACAGTTCTAGAATGTATTAAGAGAATCGTAGAGTCTAGATCACATTAAGTAATATTCTATACTTCTCCTTGGTCAGGCCTCATCTGGAATATTGTGTCCAGTTCTGGGCACCACATTTTAAAAAAGACATGGAAAAACTGGAGTAAATTCAGAGAAGCTCTTTCATGATGTTGAGCAGACTGCAAAGTATGTCCTACAAGGAATGATTAAAGCAGGGGTCTCAAACTGCATTCCTCGAGAGCCGCAAACCGTGCGTGTTTTCAATTTTTCCTTAGCATTGCACTAGGTGCTGGAATCATTATCAGTGCAGGTGATTAAATTATCACCTGTGCAATACAAGGAAATCCTGAAAACATGACCTGTTTGTGGCCCTTGAGGAATGCAGTTTGAGACATCTGGATTAAAGGATCTGAAAATGTTTAGCTTGCAAAAAAGAAGGCTAAGAGGAGGGTTAATAGTTGTCTACAAATATCTGAAGGGATGTCAGTGTAGAGGGATCATCTTTATTTTCATTTGCACATGGAAACACGAGAAGCAATGCAATGCAACTGAAAGTGAGAAGATAAAGATTAGATATTAGAACAACTTTTTGACAGTGAGGGTGATCAATGTGTAGAACAGGCTTCCACGAGAGGTGGTGTGTTCTCCTTCAATGGAAATCTGTAAACAGAGGTTGGACAGACATCTGTCTCTGAGATGGGCAGGGGGTTGGACACGGTGACATTTGAAGTCTCTTCCAACTCTAATATTCTATGATTCTATGTAGTGTTTTGATCCCATTCGGCAGTGCTCAATAAACAGTTACAGTATCTGTTCAAAATTTCATGAAGAATTCTGTCTGTTGGTGAACAGTTAGAGCGATAGCACCTTTTTACTAAGACGGTTGAGTTTGTCATATAAGTTATAGGAACTGTTTTGTGGAGATTTGATAACTCTTAAGAGGGCTCCCACAAATATGGTCTTTACTCTAGCCACTGTGCTTAACCAGTTTGAAGGAACACTGGCATTCACTGCAAAGGCCAACAGATCAACTGCTGGCTGCTGGAGCAATTGGCAGTAGTAAAGTTGTGAATCACCATTATTAACAACATAGCTTGGGTAGAAACCTGGAGAACTGAACCAGAGACAAAATCAGCAGGCAGTAGAAGGGGTACTTCTGTCCAGGATCAAGTACAGGATTTATCTGTGATCAAAAAAAGAGTAGTAATATTCAAGCAGGCTCGGGTATCAGGAATAGTAATCAGGATTATTGCACTGGAGTCAATAAGACCACCTATAACAGCCAGGAACAAAGGAAGTTTAAATAAGACATTCTGTATCCTGTAATTGGTTTGCTGACTGGCCTCTACCATTAGCAAGGCCTTCTCAGTAGGAGGGAACTAAGGAGACTTGGGTGAGCAGCATGTGCACCTTCCAGCAGAAGAAGATTGCACAACCAAAGTTGACTAATAAGCCAGGCAGAAATCCACAGACATCATGACCCTCCCCTCCACTCGTTAATTCAAATTGGCAGCACGTGATAGTGAAGACAGAAGGTGCAGGAACGAGGTTAAATTGGTATATGACAATATTTTAGTCTTTTTCCATAACTGGAAGAAAATAGGACAAATTTGTTAAGAGGTGCACACAAGCCTTAGTTAGTTTATAAACTAAATGTCTTACAATGTTAATGTAGTCATCTTCCTGTCTGTGCCATCAACTGCAAAGAATAGAAAACCTAGCAGAAGGAGGTTGCATTTCTACAAGACTAGCTATGAGATATTTTGATGGCATACATTCTCACCACAGGTGACACAGAACTGTCAGGATAGTGAGACAGTTAATTTAACCAGTTTTTATCCAGGGGTATAGTGAGCGTTTTGAATCCACAGGTAAAACACAAAATTTGATAACAGTAGGTCCTCATATTGAAAAAGATAATTTTTTTCATAGAAATCTTGTTTTAATCCCAAATTTCTCACTTTTGCAAGAGGTAACACTAAAAAGTGGACTCCACAGTTTGTTACCCACTTTCTTACGAGTGCTGCAATACCCAACATATAGTGAAAAAGTTTGCTTTAGACAAACAGGAGGGCTCAGAATGGAGGAAGCAATGTTCGAATTTTGGAACACAAATTTGGCTGAAAGAGAGGGCGAACACCATGTCACATTTGTAGGGTCCTTAAGGTGCCTAAATAGCAGGAACCATCCACAACTGACACCATTTCGGACACTACACCTCACAAGGATTTTATCCAGGTGTATAGTGAGCATTTTGAACCCACAGGCATGACACAGAATTTGATAACATTGAGTTGTCATATTGAAAAAAATATTTTTTTCACAAAAATCCTGCTTTAGCCCAAAATTTTTCACTTTTGCAAGAGGCAACATCAAAAAGTCCCTCACAGTTTGTTACCCACTTTCTCATGAGTGTAGCTATACTCCACATGTACTCAAAAAGTTCTGTTTGTACAAACGGCGGGGCTCAGAGCGTAAGGCGAAATATTTTGTTGAAAGAGATGGTGAGCACCATGCCTCATTTGCAGGGCCCCTAAGGTGCTGTAATGCATCGGTGTTCAAAAGGTGTGGTAAAGAGGCAGTAACCCAGGTTAGTCCAACTTAAAAGTCTTTATTTTCAAAACTCACAGTGTAAAGGCAAACGTTATATTCCAGATCGTAGCCGGGTCATCCAAATACAGTCTGTACCAAACTCGTCCCTTTACAAATTACCTAATTTTTGACACTGCACCCCTCAAAAATTTTATCCAGGGGTATAGTGATCGTCTTGAACCCACAGTTACGACATAGAATTTGATATCATTATGTCTTCATATTGAAAAATCTTGCTTTAGCCCCAAATTTCTCACTTTTGCAAGAGGTACAAAATTTGGACCCCACAGTTTGCTAACCACTTTCTTACGAGTGTGGCGATACCCCAGATGTAGTCAAAAAGTTTTGTTTGGACAGGCAGGGCTCAGAACGGAAGGAGCAATATTTGATTTTTGGAACACAAATTAGTCTTAGATTACCATATTTGCAGAGACTGTGTGGTTCAAGAGCAACAGAAATCCCACAAAAATGTATTTTTTGTAAATTATGCACTCTAATGTATGTATACCAGGGAGGTTGTGAGTAGTTTGATACCACCATTTCTTATGCAGTTGATGCAACACAAGTTTGAAAATGTACAATTTGAAATTTTTTCACTGTCTCTTTTATGAATCTTTTTTGTATGTTCTGAGAAACAAACCTCAAATTTTATTGCAGCAGTTTTTCAGTGTTCAGAAATACATCCAATATGACACCAATGTGAGTACTAGACACACTGCTGTGCCTGTAATAATAGATGGCACACCATTTGGTCTTTAGGATAAAATTGATGAAATTCCAGAACCCATTCAAAGCTTACATTGAGCTACCAAACAAGAAAAATTCTTCCAGGAATTATTACTCACAGAGGGAGGCATGCCCCTAAAATACATTTGCTGATTATAAAACTTGGTCTTGCTAACAAAGCAGTTGTCCCGCAACTGCATATATTGTAGCAGGAAGAATAAACTGTACTGGAGTGAAGGGAAAAATATGGAGGAAAATGCAGCCAACTATGTGTCAAAACTGAGTTAGCTCCAAAGATGAAAGAACAACAGCAGGGCTAGAATGACAGGTTTATCTTTCAGAGACTGGTCGTACCACGTCAGTTTAGCTCCATCAATCCATATATGAGAGACGAATGTGCCAATTGATGTGGTACACCGTAGCAGGCTCCCGCCCGCCAAGGTATATGCACAAAACAACCAGTCCCCTACAGAATCTTGAAAAAATTGTCTAGTATGGGAGTTTCGACAAGAACCATACAGTAAAGCCCATAGTGTATAAGTACGGAACAGCCTCATTATTAGAGATCCTCCAATAAAATGATCATGTCCGTAAAACCAATATAAATAAAATAAGTAATATAAATGAAAACAAAAATTTTGTGTAGCAAGACATAGTCGTAAAAGCAGACAAACTAAGACGAATGATCAAAAATGTTTATGTGAGTAATCAAGTCCAGTAATTAATTGTCAGATCACCTGACTTTTCAAGAACATTTGTGGGGTCCACATCCTGGAGTATACAGACGTGGGCATGTGGATGAAAATTTGTCTGAATAATAATTTGGTATGCGATTGATCAGGTCCTGGAAATAATTTTGAAATGGGGTAAAATGTGATTGACTGATAAAATATTCTCTTCATTACTTGTTCCATAAAAATTACTCTACTGGTGCCCACTAAGCAGAAAATTTAAATTCTTTGAAAACAACCCTAAAAATTGTAAGATGTGTGGTAGGTCTCAAAAGAGGGGGAGATACAAAGGCCTGGGATGGGCACATGGGTCAATAGTTACAGGAATCTCTTCTACCGTGGTTTCTACAAACCCGGCATCTTTTTTGGGGATACTTTTGGGTGTTGGAGTGGCTGGGATGGGGCAAAAAAATATGGTGCTCTGCAAGTCTCTGGACACCTTGTGTTATGTTTCAGTAGCTGAGGAGAAATTGCAAAAATAGCCAAAGAAGCAATACACCAGAGAGGCTGGAAACTATTGGATTGCAGGACCCTAAACTAACCGCAACACTAGAAGTAGCCATGGAGCGTACCTACGGTGATCCTAGACGCCTAGTCACAGCCGGATAGATAGCTACACCTAAAGGCAGAAAGATGAATGCTATCTGCCCCGTAGCAGAATCCCCAAAGAAATAGGAAGCCCCCAAACATGTAATGGTGGTTAGACCAGAAGAAAATACGAACACAGACAGAAAATAGAATGAGCAAACGCTGGGGCCCAATCTGTCTAGATAGAAAAGTATAGGAAAGAATTCTGACTGCAACCCAAAAAAACCCTGACAAAAATACCAACACTTCTGATTAACAAAAAACCTGAGATCACACGATCTCTACCACCTATACACAGCAATTCAGCACATAAAAAGTGACATAGGAACAGAGCAAAACTGCAAACACAAAACTGAGTGCAATTGCAGTGCCAGGCCCCAAAAGGGGACCAGGCTGAAGTCTACTGCTAAGCAGCAAACCAGCAAGGAAAATCCAACCAGAGAAAAAAAAACTGCAAAATCACTTATCTGAATGAGAGCAGGAATGCAAGCTGAGCTCCAAGAAAGACGTGGAAGAACAATTGATTACCGGCAAGGCTGAAGGGAGTTCAGGTCACTTATATCAGACCATTCAGAGCCAACTGAAGGCCATTCAGCAATTGGTTTATTACCCTCAGCAACCACTGGAGGGAGCCCCAGCTCAGAAGTCGCCTCCAGAGTATTCACAACACCTTGGACTCGAAGGCTTCCTCCTGTGTCATTGCGTTAAATATGAGATACTCAACAATTTTCTCCTGGAACTGGAGCAAAGTGAGGTCTCCTTGGTATTTTTTGTACAGGTCAAAACTGTTGTATGTAGCAATTTGGATTAGTAGATTGCTACCTTTTTATATCAGGCCCTGGTCTTACGCTTCAACAGCCACCCATGAATTTATTGTAATCTGTGATGCAGATTGGTTTCTGCTTGTCCCTGGTGGTGCCCCTGTCTCTGACCATTACAGTGGTGTCCGCATACAGCATTGTCAGCATGTAGACGTCCTTCCTGTCATTCCACTTCACTGCAAGAAGTTTTGGTCGGTGGCAAGTGAGATTGATACCCCCTACTCCAAACGTCTGGACACCAGCTGTGACAGAAACCCTACTCAGTTTTTCCTGGCTGTCCCACAGGCCCCTATCTTTGCAGCGTGCAGGGATTTGTATAGGGTGATACTTGTATAATAGATGTTGGTATACACTTGGTACCCTTAATTGAGAAAGGGTGTCATAAGCTCACAGACAATTTTACCTAGTTTGCCAATTGTATGGGGGCAGTTTGGGGGGCTAATTTGGTGGTCCCTACCTTCATATATTAGGAAAGTGGATGTGTACCCTGATGTGTTCTCGCACATTTTGTACAGTTTGATGCTGTATTTGGCTCACTTGGAGGGGATGAATTGGCGGATTGACAGAGGGCCCTTGAAACACATCAAGGACTCATCAAATGCCATATTTTACTCTGGGGTATATGAATTTAGAAATAATGTTGTAGGAGGGAAATTAGGGGTCTCAATTTTTTAGCTGATCATAGTTGGTGTCCTTTCTTGGTAGGACTTTGGAACTATCACTAAAATTAAGGACTCTCATTAGGGCATCATAACAGGGTCTGGACATGACAGCTTCAAATACAGGTGTATGGTGGACAGATTTTGTTGCTCAGCAGGAGCAGAATGTGTTTTTTTTTTCACTAATCCCATGTTCAAGGTGTTAGGCACCGGGATTCTCCCTCTGCACAGGAGGGATCTCAAGCCGTGTCTTCTCCTGCGGTCTCCCATTCAGTATCGACTGCAGTGAATGCTGCTGAGCAAAGACGTGCTCGGGCTGTACGCGTGGTTACTGCTGCCTCTCCAGGTTCAGCTATAGTAACTGGCTATTCTCAGCATCGTGCTGTTATGATTTGGTAGCCGAGGAGGACAGTAACAAAAATAGCCAAGGCAGCCAGTCACCCAGAGAGGTTGGTAACTAATGGATTGCAGACCCCTAAACTAACCGCACAACTAGAAGCAGCCGTGGAACGTACCTACGATGACCTAGACGCCTCGACATAGCCGGAGAGTTAGCTAAGCCTAAAGATAGAAAGGGGAAAGCTAACTGCCCCGGAGTAGTGCCCCAAAGGAATAGATAGCCCCCACACATATATTGGTGGTGAGACAAGATGAAATACAAACGCAGGCAGAAAATAGAGTAAGCAAATGCTGGGGCCCAAAACTATCTTGATAGGACAGAACAGGAAAGAATACTGTCTGCAATCCAGCAAAACCCTAGGAAAAATTCCAACACTTCTGATTCCAAAAATACTGAGACCACACGATCTCTCCCCCGCTATATCAGAACTCTGATGTGAACAGGTAGCTACCCAGCAGCCACTGAAATAACAGGGACTGAACAAATAAACCGAGATAAATGAGAAACAGAGACCAGCGCAGGCCCCAGCAGGGGGACCCGGCTGACCTCACTCAGAAGGCAGAAAAGCAAAAGAAAACAAAACCACAGAAACAAGCAGAAAATAACTTATCTGAAAGTTGCAGGAGACCGCAGAAAGCAAGCTGACTTCCAAACTGGACCAGGAAGAAACAACTAATCACCGGCGAGGATCATGGGAAGGTTACTCCCTTAAATCTCCCCAGTCATCACTCTCAGATTGCCAATTGTCTGCAGCTGAATCCTCAGCTGAAGGGCCTCTATCAGTCAAGGCAGCTTCATTAATATCAGCAGCCACCAGAGGGATCCTCAACTCAGAATCCAGAGCGTTCACAACAGCGTGCAGTCACTCCTGAGACTAGCTCCAGGTTTCGCTCTACTGAGCGTGCTCATGGGTCGACTTCTCATTGGTGGTCGACTGTCACATACTAAGGTCCTGGTCTGGCTCCAGATTGGCCAGTGAGCAAGGTCCTGTCTGATTGACAGAAACTATGAAAGGATCTTAGTGCCAGGGTCTGGCTAGCAATAGCGGACGAGCAGCGGTTACAGCGGTAACATTCAGCAGCTGGAGGGCAGGTTGTCCACTCTTGAGCGTGCAACCTCAGCTGTGGATGTCACCGCATTAGCAGCTCAGGCAGCCTCTGAAACTGCCACTCGTATGTCCGCTGCCACCTCTGTTCCATCTCTCTCCCAGCTCCATCTGCCCGATAAGTTCATAGGGGACAGTAAGACCAGTAGGGGATTCATGAACCAGTGTGCTATACATATGGAGCTGCTGGCATCATGTTTCCCATCTGAACGGGCTAAGGTGGGATTTGTCATCTCTCTGTTGAAGGACAGAGCGCTGGAGTGGGCTACGCCACTGTGGGAGCGCAATAATCTGATGGCGCAGATTCTCTTGCGTTTCTTGAGCGCTTTGAAGCAGGTCTTTTTTGGACTTCGCATCACCCACGATACCACGCTACAACTTTAGGCTTTAATCCAGGGCTTCTCCATGGTCAGCCATTTTGCCATCCGTTTCCAAACTCTAGCTTCAGAGCTGTAGTGGCCGGATAAAGTTCTCATCCCCGTCTTTTAGAGGGGACTGGCTGATCATATAAAGGATTCTCTGGCTACTAGGGAGATTCCGGCCACACTGGAGGAATTAATATTGGTTTCCACTTGCATCGACCTTCGGCATGCTGAGCTTGGGTTGGAGCGAGCTCAGTGTTGGCAGAAGTTTCGGCTGGCTCCAAATTTTGCCAAGCCTCTGGAATCTCCGGCCCAGGTTTCTGAACCTCCGGAGGCCATGGAGGTTTCTCGTACACCCCCGATATGCCATGTTTGTAGGCAGCCTGGTCACTTTGCCAACAAGTGTGCCCAGCGGCAGGGAAACGACCGCGTCTAGTGGCTATAGGAGGAGGCTCACTAGACATGGCGGCGTTTTCCTCCAAGTTGACCTTTAGGGCGACACTTTCTTTTGGTTCGACCACCTTTTCGGCGGAGGCCTGTGTGAACTCCGGGGCTGAGGGCAATGTTATGTCTTCTGCCTTCGTCCAACAGCACACAATAACCCTGGTAATGCTTTCCAAGCCAGTTACTGTCCGGGTGGTAAATGGGTCCGCCTTGCCCTCACAAATTACACATCAGACCATCCCACTCACTCTGGTCTTGTCTCCAGCACATCAGGAGATAATTTTGTTACTAGTCATTCCCGAGGATATTGACGAGGTATTTTTAGGGATACCCTGGTTGCGTCATCACTCCCCTTATACTGACTGGTCAACTGAGAGCATATTAGCTTGGAGTGGGTCATGTAAGGAAAGATGTTTGAGGGTTCAGATTCAGGTTGCCACATCAGAGGTCACCATAGACCTATCCTCTCTCCCTAAACATTATTGGCAGTACGCAGACGTGTTCTCCAAAAAGGTAGCGGAGACTCTTCCACCTCACCACTCCTATGACTGTCCTATAGATTCATGCCAGGTGCTGAGCCTCCCCGGGGTGTGTTTATCCTTTATCTCTTCTGGAGACGGAGGCTATGTCTCAATACATCAAGGAGAATCTGGCGAGAGGGTTTATTAGGAAGTCAGTGTCTCCTGCAGGGGCTGGGTTCTTCTTTATTCAGAAGACGAACGGAGAACTGCGTCCATGTATTGATTACAGAGGATTAAACGCGATTACCGTAAAAACAAATACCCTCTACCTCTTATCTCGGAGCTTTTTGACAGGCTACGAGTATTTACTAAGCTGGATCTGTGGGGCACATACAATCTGATATGCATTTATGAGGGGGATGAGTGGAAGACGGCGTTTAATACACGGGACGGGCATTATGAATATCTGGTGATGCCCTTCAGTATGTGTAACGCCCCAGCTGTCTTCGAAGATTTTGTCAAAGACATCTTCCGAGAGTTGTTGTTCACCTCTGTGGTTGTCTATCTGTATGACATTCTTATCTTCTCTCCAGATATTGAGACTCACCGGAGGGATGTCTGCAAAATCTTTGTACTCCTGCGAGCCAATTCACTGTATGACAAGCTAGAGAAGTGTGTGTTTGAGCAGGAGTCCTTGCCTTTCCTAGGCTATATTATCTCGGCCAAGAGTTTTGCCATGGATCCAGCCAAACTAGAGTCTGTGATGAACTGGCAGGTACCACACTCCCATAAAGCAGTGCAGTGCTTTATGGGGTTCATTAACTATTATCATCAGTTCATCCCTCACTTCTCTACCTTAGTAGCTCCTTTGGTAGCCCTCACCAAAAAGGGAGATAATCCCAAGCTCTAGTTGGAGGAGGTCACCAAGGCTTTTACTTCTGTGAAATCCCATTTTGCCATACTTCATACTGGAGGTGATGCTTCTTCCATCAGTGCTGGAGCTGCCCTGTATCAAAAGGACGCTCAAGGTCGGAAACATCGATGTTTCTTCTATTCCAAGACCTTCACACCAGCGGAGAGGAATTATTCCATTGGGGACAGGAGTTACTGACCATGACGTTAGCCTTCTCTTAGTGGAGACATCTCCTAGAAGGGGCTCGATACCCTTTCCAAGTTTTCACCGACCAAAAAAATGTGCTGTATCTGCAGACGGCACAGTGCTTGAACTCTCGCCAGGCCAGATGGTCCTTGTTCTTCTGGTTTAATTTCACCCTCCGTTTTCTCTCTGGGAGAAGAATTTACGGGCTGATGCTCTTTCTCGTTCTGCTGTCTCATCTGAGGAGAGAGATGAGCCTCAGCTTATTGTCCCGTCTGAGAGTCTGCGTACAGTAGCTCCGGTTTCGCTTGATTCGGTGCCTCCGGGCAAGACTCTGGTACCATCAAATCTGCAGCCAGAGGTCCTCTCTTGGGCTCACATGTCTAAGTTGGGTGTACATTTTGGGACCAAAAGGACCTCTGAGCTTTTGGCGAGGTCATATTCGTGGCCCCGAATGGTGTCTGACGTTAGGGACGTCTCCTGTCTCCTTTTGTTTTGCGCCAACACGTGGTGCACTTTAGTTAGCTTTGTTTTGCTACCACTCAGCAGTGTGCCGAGTTGGTTCCCTGGCCGGTGCTCTCCTGTCTGAGAAGTCATCAGAACAGGGTGACCCTTGCTTATGCCAGAAAAGGTGACGTTTAACCCTGTGTGTTCTAGGTGCTTGCTACCTTAGCTCACTATTGTACACCTTAGCTGCAGTTTTACACCTCTGCACGGTGGACCCCGGGTTGCAAACGCAATTTATCACTATATTTCATTTAGTGAATTCCGCCAACTGTAACACAAGGTAAGGCCAAACTTTTTGTTTTTTATTTTAGAGACATTTGTAGGGAATGAAACGCAGAGGCTTTTTGAGAAATGTATTGTAGGGCATATAAATTGGTTTGGTGGGCAATCAATTGTAGGACTCCTGCGGGGAATTTCAGGGCAAAATGAACTGTCATGAGATCACAACAATGGGGGGACTAGGGCACTTGGTTCTGCCTCTGAAACTTCATCAGTGACAACCGACTCCGCTACAATCGGGCTGTGGGATCCCACGAAGGAAGAGTCATCATCACTTTCTGAAAACTGCTCTACTTCATAGACAGATTCTGTTTCACTGCCGGAGCTGCCAGAGCACAGCAGGGTTGTATGTCTGCTACTGAATGTTCTGCAGGCCATTAGTATTTTCCTTATGCCTGCTTAACAAAACAACTATACCTAATCTAACACTACTAGACCTAAACCTATCACTACTAGACCTAAACCTAATCTAACACTAATATTTTTGAAAAAAATGGTAAGATTAGCCCTAACAAGCCTAAACCTAATCCTAAGAAGCCTAACCCTAATAAGCCTAACCCTAACCCTAAAAAGCCTAAGCCTAACTGCAACGAATGAACAAAAAAAATGTAATCTGAAAAGAGGAAAGACACGGTAGGGGGATGGGGTTCAGGAGATTTACAGAAGTTGAGCTAGAAATTTGATTTTTGTGGCTTTTTCTTCACTGATGGGGCAGCACTTTGGGTGCAGTTTATCTCTCTTCTCTCCCAGAACAACTACAAAGAGAAAAGAGAGAAGCACAGCCCATGTCCTGCCAAATTTTCTAATAAGGTCTATCACTGTAATGAAAAGTGTTCAGCCAATGAAAAAAAATCCTTAGCAGTTGCTGGGCGCAGGGAGCCAGATCTTGGCAGGCTCACCGTGCATGCGCAAATCATTTTCTTTCAGCACAAGAAGGAGGGGAGCCAAGGGATCATGGATCTGGTACCTAAGGTACCATGGGACCCCAATTCTCGCTTCTCTGATATTTGATGAATTTTAAATCAGACTTTTTTTTTCTTATGTGATGGCCGCTATTCGGTGAATAACGTTGATCACATAACAGGGACCGTAAAAACTGGCACGATCATGTTCTTCAGGGTCTCAGCTACCCTCGGTAGCTGAGACCCCTGGGATTTTCTGAAGCTGGGTTGCGTTATACCCTTTCGAAATAAGGCCTTTTTAACTGCCCCATTAAAAGAAGTATCAGCAGTCATTAAAGGGTTAATATGCTAATAGAAAGGGGTTGTCTGTAGTAAGTAAAATACCATACTGTTGTTTACAGGATTGAGAGGTCACATATGATCACGTAATTTAATAAATTCTACACCTGATTTGACATAAAGACCATACTTTTCCTAATAGCGTTGAACCGAACAATGAACTGATTATATATTATATTGTAAATTACTAAAAAGTTGTAAAATGTAAGAGTTACCGTATAATAAACCTAAATAACCCACTCCATCTTAGCTTTTAATAAATGAGCTTCATTTTTCATATTCATTCCATTTTTGCCTTGCCTTGTGAAAAATAACTAATACCTATAATAATAATCCCCACAATGAGCCTCTTATTCCTCCCTTCAGATTTTTTCTAATGTGTATTCTTTCACCACAGTCGGATGTGCTTCATATCTTTTCTATTATTTGCAATGTTAGAAAAGATTAGAATTTGAAAAAGAGTAATTACTGGCAATGCAATGATCATGAACGACTGAACCAGAAAATAATACACGTATTAGAATGTAAATGATCATAATTATATTTGACCATACATTTCCTTACATTGGTGAAGCTCAATTTACTGTCACCAGACATATCTCCCACACACTTACATTCACTGCATGATGCTAACTGTAATAGCACGAGCTATGAGATCTCAGATTAGTCTTTCATATTCCACTTATTATTAACTGAAATCTATAGTTTTGTATAAGAAGACTCATAATATTTCCTAATGATATTTATTCCTAAACATGATGTTTTATTTTACATCCAGTTTTCGCCTGCTTAAAGGGAACTTGTCATCATGGAAAATGATACGTACCTGCAGATATGGTGGTAATCTGCAGGTAATTAGCATCATAAATTGAATTAGCATTATTGAAGGTGCAGCTACCAGGAGAAAATAAACTTAGTTCCTCCCAGGAGCCGCCAGCTTTCGGACATAGGGGCACTCACAAAGCGGTGAGCAGCACTATAATTCGTGACTCTATCAAAAAGCCAAGAAGCCAGCGCTGCCTATGGTTAGTATGCAATACATAAAGTACACATGCACATATTGGATTCTAACTGTACTTTAAACTGAGACATTTAGCAAACAATTGATCAATTCTTTAAGCCACCTCGCCACGTCACGGCATTCTCTGATGGGGCAGTCCTACTCTACATTTTTTATATACGCTGTGCCATTACAGCCTCCTAAATGTATTAAAAGCAAGACTATATTAAATGCAAACGTACCTGAAGCATTTCTGAAACACTCCCATGGCGCCAGAAGGGCAAGCGCAGATAAAGGCCGACCAGGTCCGGAAACGACAATCGGACATTTCAGTTCTGACCTCCACACTGCCAAAGCAGCCACCATGGATGAAGGATGAAACAGGCCAAGGCACAGGTGCATAATCAAGTAGAGCCTATGGGGGAGGGGAGGGCTGCTGTAAGTGTGTACAACAGCCTAGATCAATCACGATAAAGACAGATAAAATGGCATGCATGACCAAGCACGCACGGTAAAAAGTGGGAGTCAGCCACAAACCAATATCAAATAAAAAAGCCAACAAGCCAGCACTGCCTATGGTTAATACGCAATACATGAAGTGCATATGCACATATTGGATTCTAACTTTACTTTAAACTGAAACATTTAGCAAACAATTGATCAATTCTTTGAGCCATACCGCCATGCCAACCAGTGCATACCCTATGACTGAAAGCCGGCAGCTCCCTGTTGGTAACTACATTTTCATTATGGAGGTCAGGAAGCTTTTGTAATGCTACTTACCTGCAGATTAGCCCTATATCTGTACATAAAGAGCATTATACTGGGTGACATGTTCCCTTTAAAAGAAAACTATGCATTCCCTGTCAGTTGTTTTTTGCATGTTATTTAATAGTATTGCTTACACAATGTTGATCTTAAGTCCTTTTTAGCGCCAACCAGTATGTATGGGAGAAAAAATAAAAGGAAGTAACTTTTGTTGTTTCCAAATCAAGTGTATCTGGTATTGAACATCATGTAGAGATGAGTGGATCAATCCACAGAGGATTTAAATCAAGTAGACTTCCTGAAATTCACTTGGAGATTTGATTTGGGATTTACCAAAAACAAAAGTAAAAAAGAAAAACATGCTCCCAATTTCCCACACTACTTAATGCATCAAAAAACGGGCTCATATCTTTTAGTATGGCTGCGCATGCTTCCCATAATGCCCTACAGCTATATCTTACAGATTATCATACTATGGTGGTTAGTACCTGGGCCATCACCAAGAGACTTGGTCCAAGTTCAGCCTGCACCTAACTATATCAACAGAGTGCGCATCATTTACCTCTTTAGTAGGGTTGAGCATTCCGATACCGCAAGTATCGGGT
>VIAB01048869.1:1600-17272 GCA_009801035.1 Oophaga pumilio | reverse complement strand
GACCTCACGCTATGGTCAGGTTTCGCTCGGCGAAACCAGACTTTGGCTAAAGTCAGTGTTTTTTTAATCTGACCGACCTGTTTCGCTCAACTCTAGTCTTCACCACTCCCACCATATGTTTAAAGTCCCCACATGGTGTGGAAAAATTAACCTCCGCAGTCGGGTACTCCCGGATATCCCCAAGGATACCCATCACCTCCACTTTCTGTCCTTTGGGGTTGTTCTTGGCAACAAGGGACCCATGCACCAAAGTCACTAAGCTCCCTGAATCCAGGAGAGTGTCCGTTTGGCACCCATTGATGAGTACCTGGCCCAGCTACGCCTATGACTGCAATGCACTCTCATGGCCTCCATACGCCTCCATGCGCATCCCGGGGGGAACACACAGCGACCCCTACCTGTGACATTGGTCACTGCCTCTTAATTGCAACCAAAACTACGTCTGTGACTGCCTACAGGCAAGCCTGACTCAATCCGTCATCTGTAATTGATACCCCAGATTGCATCTACTTTCAAGTAAAAGGTAAAGAAAACTGCACCTCTCTGTGTCCTTCACTTATTCTCTGCACCCCAACATTCACCACCATCTGAACAAATAATTTTTTTTCCCTGGGGCCCCGCTCTACTTGTGGGGAGCTGAGCCATCTTTTCTGCGTCACCATCAGCCCCAGTAGACCAAAACCGCAGCACCCATTGCCGAACACCACAGTTGGCGTCACGACCAAACACCACATAACTATCTTCCAATTTATGACATGGCCATGGCCACGGAAACAGACCACGGCCCCGTGACCTAACCCATAGAACTGTCTGGTCTGATGCCGGGCACCCCACGTCCCTGGTGGGCGCATCACTTATGCTCTACAGGAGAGAGAATTACCCAATGACTCTGGAGAACAACTCTGCAATCCAAACTGTGCTCCTCTCAAACTGCTGATCTGTGATGGCCACGGTACTGATCACCACTGTACAGGGTGTGATAATCCCTAAGGTGTCAAAACAGCAGGGCATTATGGGGAAGCCCGTGCAGCAATGCAAAATGACATTTGCCTGCTCTCTGATGCTTCACTAGTGTGGGAAATGGTGCTGAGCAAGTATTCTTTCCAAACCGCGAATTGAATTTCAAAATGTTTGAATTTGTGTGAAACCACGAATTTCAGGAAACTCAATTCATACTCGATTCTCTGCAAATAGATTTGCTGTCTCTAATATAGATTGGGAAGTGCTAGGGCAGTGAAGGATGTGTCAGAGGTGTGTTAGGTGTGATCGACAGTCATCCTGGATCCGGCTGTAGAAGGTCTTTGCGTTTAGCTCAAGCACCTTCTTGATTTTTGCTTCTCTGTTATGGAGCGATATCCTTCTCTCTCTAGGACCCAATAGTTGCCTCCACCTTTTGCTGCTAATCACACACCTGTGCTGAAAGTTTAAATAAATTCAATTGCTGCAGCATGGTGGGGGTGTTATTTCATAATTGCCTCAGTCTTGTTGGAAGTTCTAGCAATCATTTAGCGTCTCCCCAGTTGTCTTCTCAAGCTAAGTGTTTTCCCCCATTCGTCTACCCTCTCTTTCTTTCTTTAGTTTTAGTGGGACCTGACTAGTGCTTACCCCATCCCCTTCCTATGTAGGGCCTATCGCTAAGGTCAGACAGGGATTATGTTCTTACTCGGCGATAGGGGCAGAATCTATATAGGGATGTTTAGGGCAGACAGGGTGATTTTAGATCTGCCCAGTGGTCTCCCCTTCCCTAGTGTTTTGGCTCCCCCTTCCCTCTTCCCGTTGTTGTGCACTTACTTATCCTTCATCCAGCGTGACAAGATGTGGCGGGGGCATGATGCCACATCAAGTCAAATTTATGACATGTTGTGTCAGGGACTGGAGTAAGATTTCAGGGATGATGCATAGAAGCATGCGTGCATGAATCAGAAGAGTTTGACTCCACCATGCTCCCTCCTCAAGACCATAAAATCACCGGTCTTGATGAAAGCTATAGTGTTGATAAAAAGTACTACTACACATGGATTTCATTTTTTTTTATTACATAATGACACTGAATTCATTTCTTTAGACTTTCTTGGAAATGATCAATATAAAAAGGCAGCCCCCAATAATAACTGCTTGTGGTTAACCCCATAAAACAAAATTACATATAGGTATATTACTGCTGAGGTCGGTGTCTATCTGTTGAGAGGGCTCATGAGCTAAGATCTCTCCACATGCAGTAGATGCTGGATATAAGTAGCGGAACAATATTAGAGCAGGAGACCAGAGCGGTATGATTACATCTCACACATTAAGAAACCTAAGCTGTAGTGGGGGGTGTTCTTTTCCTGCTGTGTTGCTGCCTGCTTATGATTGGGCAACTCATACAGAGAGTAGAAGTACACACCCTAGAGGAAAATATCTAATATCATCCACTCAGATTTAACAAATTAAATGCATTTAGTGGAAAAAAATTAATTACTACTATTTCCAAAACGGAGAGGCTAATTGAAAAAAAAAAGAAAAATCTTTTTTACAATTTTTTTTTTTAATTTTCGTGAAAGTACCTTTTTGAAATGCTGTGAGTCTCAGAACATGGTGAAACAAACCAATGTTTTTTCAAAAATTATGAGTTTTTTTTTACCACATAAATAAAAATAAAAGCGATGAAACTTTGGTATCGTACTAACCTGGAGAAACATATTTTTTTACCATAAGAAGAATCCTGTAAAGAAAAAGCCCAAAAAGCCATGGCATAATTTCATTTTTTCACTATTTCATCCCACTTGGATTTTTTTGCCCTTTTTTCCAGATTTTATATAGTAAAATGAACGATATCATTCAAGCTACTGTATATCTAAAAAAAAAGCCCTCATATTTCTATGTGGATGGAAAAGCAAAAAATATATGGCTATTGGAGGAAGTAGAAGGAAGAATGCAAATATAAAATCTAAAATTGGCTGCGGAGTCATGAGGTTAAAAGTAAGAGTGTTTGGACATGTTCTACAATTCTGTAAGAACCGATCTACAGTATAAATGGAGGACTGCTCCTTTGTGTTGTTGGAAGAGCTCCCAGTTTTCTTGCAGAATGCAGCAGGTTTTACGCTATGATTTCTCTGTGACCATTAATCTTAAAACATTCCTGTTGTTTCAGGTAAATTTGAGCGTCATCAGAGGGCAGAAAGGTGGCTCAGTGGTTAGTACAGTTGCTTTGCAGCTCTGGGGTCCTTGGCGCAAATCTCACCAAGGATAACGTGTGCAAGGAGTTTGCATGTCCTAGAGGATCTTTGCTTTCCTCCCACACTCCAAAGACATACTTATAGGGAATTTAGATTGTGAGTCCCAATGGGGACAGCGATGTTAATGTCTGTAAAGCGCTGCGGAATATGATAGCGCTGTATATGCATAATAAATCAGAATTTTGGATCCTCGTTTCATCAGTGTTTCGTCAGTTTTTACTATCAGTGTTTCATTGGTGATTTTCATGTGTGGATGATTAAGTAATAAATTATAAAGCATCTCCTATCTTTTCTAATGTTAATCATGCACATTAGACAGACAGCACACTAAGACCAATTGTGTGCTGTCTTTGATTTTTGTGGACCGGTAGACTTGCATTAGTAATTTTCATCTGTGATGCTGATGTCTCTGTACTTTTTGCACGTGTAAGGGAGGGCACGGGCTGTAGTCGTGACCTGGATTACAGTAACACCATGTCCAGCCCTTCCCCAACATGAAACGGTGATCTTCCCTCTGGCATACCTGCATCTCCAGATTCCATTCCTCCTGGGCACCTCCCAGGCATCGATGGTCCCTCTTCCTTGAGACCCCCAATAATGGAGACACAGTCCAGAATAACTTGAACACATTCTTTACTTAACTGTTCACACGTTATATCCACTGTTGGCACAACAGGTGTTACATTAGTTTCCTTTACTCTCCCTTCCTTGCTGTCACTTCTGTGCAGTACATGCTCAGGCCGGACCGTCCTAGTTTGCTCCCCAGTTCCTTCCAGGCCTGACATCGCCATAATGACACTTCCTTCAGCCTGCTTCGCCTCACTACTGAATTCATCAATCACTACGTTTGGTGGCCCCCGGTGAAGCATCTGTAGCATCTGTACCGAACTCATCGAAGCTCCAGCTCTTTTCAGTTCCTTGGTCCAGCCAACTTCTGCACTAAAAGCATTGGTCCAGGCGCTAAGATGCCATATTAGTGATGAGCGAGAAGCATTGTTGCTCGGGTCTCCCTGAGCATGCTTGGGTGATCTCCGATTATTTTGGCATGCTCGGGGATTTAGTTTTCGTCGTCTCAACTGCATGATTTGCGACTTGTAGACAGGCTTAATACATGTTGGAATTCCCTAGCAAACAGGTATTCCACACATGTATTCAAGCTGTCTAGCAGTCGCAAATCATGCAGCTGAGGCGACGAAAACTAAATCTCCAAGCACGCCAAAATACTCGGCGATCACCCGAGCATGCTCGGGGAAACCAGAGCAACGAGTATACTCGCTCATCACTACGCCACATCTTTCCTCTCTGTTTAGGCCGACTGTGAGACTATGCAGCGTCCGTGGGTAACGTGGGTTGCTGTCCTTAAAACGTTGCGTGGCTGCTGGTTTGTCTGGGCCTAAGCCCTTGTGGACACTTGGGCATGCTGGCCCCGTCTGAGCTAACTTCCTAAGAACCTCTCACTACTACCTGGCAGCCCTTCCTACACTTAACCCTATGTGAAACTACCTAGCAGCTATACTTAACAAGGCCCACTAGTATGCCCCACCTAGTGTTCTGCAATAGTATTACACTTACCCAGATATAGAGACTATATGCTAAAGTGCCCTCCTCTAATGTCCCAACAGGATGCACTTAACTTTCCCTAAGCTATACATATGTAATATAATGTTATACAGAGAAACACAAAACATAAGCAAAACATATGTACACAATGGTAACAGATCATGAATGTAGCAGTACCATTACTATTAGCAGTAATACATAATATTATGTAGCAACACCACCAAATGTTTATAACTACATAAAGGCTATTTACATGAGAAACATTAAGCACATTTAATGAGGGTGGGGCGAAACAAGGATACTCCTTCGCCCCCTTACACACATTCACATGGCTCATAAGAGAACATAGACAGGCAAACAGCCCCATCGACTATAATAACATAGTAACATAGTAACATAGTTATTAAGGTTGAAGGAAGACTTTAAGTCCATCTAGTTCAATCCATATCCTATCCTAACCTGCCCTAACATGTTGATCCAGAGGAAGGCAAAAAAAAACCCATATGGCAAACAGTAAGCTTCACATTGGGGAAAAAAATTCCTTCCCGACTCCACATACGGCAATCAGACTAACTCCCTGGATCAACGCAATATCTAGGAAACTAGTGAATATAGCCTGTAATATTATACTTTTCAAGAAAGGCATCCAGTCCCTTCTTAAATTTTAGTAAGGAATTACTCATTACAACATCAGACGGCAGAGAGTTCCATAGTCTCACTGCTCTTACAGTAAAGAATCTGCGTCTGTGATTATGACTAAACATTCTTTCCTCTAGACGTAGAGGATGCCCCCTTGTCCCCGTCACAGGTCTAAGAGTAAAAAGATCATTAGAAAGGTCTTTGTACTGTCCCCTCATATATTTATACATTGTAATAAGATCACCCCTAAGCCTTCGTTTTTCCAAACTAAATAACCCCAAGTGTAATAACCTGTCTTGGTATTGCAGACCCCCCAGTTCTCTAATAACCTTGGTCGCTCTTCTCTGCACCCGCTCCAGTTCAGCTATGTCTTTCTTATACACCGGAGACCAGAACTGCATAAGAAAGGTTCAATCTGTGAAAATCATGGCTAGAACACGTAGATGAAACATGAACGTCTGAATGAGGCCTTAAGGTCCTCTTTAGATTGCTGTCGTCTAAACACTTGTTTGAATGGCAGTGATCTGTACCAACTCCCAAATACACTGGAGTGCTTAGTTCCTTTATTCTACATGAGAGTCCCACTGCCAGACTACTATAGCAGCAGATTATATCATCCCGGAAGAAAAGAACTGTCTGTTTACATTCCAATGGCAAAATCCATCTCTTGCCTGACATAATCTGTCAAAGAAAAGTCAGGAGGCCCCATACATATTTGACGGCCAACCAATCTTGGGCAATTTTGAGAATGTCCTGCTCTAGACTGATAAACAACTATTATCTTATTAGGAAAAGTGGACAACACTGTGCTGGATACAGATACAGTTAGAAGAATAGTACTGTATGTAAATTCAAAGAAAAGAGAACGCAGAAAATGTGAGGGTCCATTTACATGGAGGAACCAGCGTAATAATATAACTTTTACTGATCGGTGATCATTTGAAATTGTTTGGTATAGATCACTCGGATCACTCAATGCGTGTAGGCTACCATAGTTCTCAGTGGTGCAAGGCCTGTTTACACAGGACGATGCAGCGCTGAGAACGATGATTTTTTGAGCTTCATAAAAGATCATTTTACAAAATAAACAAGTGTTTTGCTCAAATATTAATCAGCCTGTTTACAAATCAAGATAATCATGAAACTAGCATTTTTTCAGCAACACCTGATCACAATTATCCTGCAGTTTTTACGCAACTTTAGTTATTACTAGTGGTCACCAGATTCCTGAGAAAGCAGGTTGTCACAGTGGTGTTGGGACTTTGGGCACTAACCAGGACCCTAGAACTAGAGGCACCCAGGTCTTTCCCTGTCCCCCCGATTACTCCTGAAGGTAGAGACACCAGAAACACCAGGTTCTCATGCCTTGCTATGCTCCTACATAAACCCTGATCTGTCCACTTCCCCACCCAGGTTAGTAGGAAGCTGAAGTGTATAGGAACACACAAACCAGACAAACAAGGGAAGACGGACACGGATAAATTAAAATACCAACCATACAAAATTCTTACACAAAACAACGAAGTGGTACATAGGGAAGTTAAAGGAAAGAGAAACCAAATAGGAGACTATGAGGATGTGCACACAGACAAAATTCCAAACAATTATCTCCTGAACAATCTCTAAACACTAACTCCAACCACGAACAACACCTCCAACTCCAGAACCAGGCAGTAAGAACTAACACCAGCAATCTCTAAGTATCAGAGGTAAGCATATATAGCAGAGAGGAGGAGTGGCCAACACTGATCAGCTACGACAATCCAAGTAGGAAAGCTCCAGGAGCTTCAATGGAGCAGATTAACCCTTGGACTGCTAGCAAGGAAAAAACCTGCACTGTTTAATACGATGATTAAGTACTTCTAACCAATGTAGGAGTTCATGAAACCAGACACTGCAGTCTTCTGGCTCCTCTCTGTTGCACAATCACCGGGAAACGAGGTCAAAAACACTCAAATTACTTTAAAAGAACTGTAGTAAGAATTGGTAGCAGCATGCATGGAAGTTTCAGTTTGTACTTTAAGGCACATTCTAATCGCGGAATGCTTGAGGATGACCTTTAAGATGTAACTTCTAATGACCTAAAAACACAAGTAAAGACTGGTCCAATATAGTCAAAATCACATAAATAAGCTACAGATGTTTGGGGATTTTAGAGCAAAGAAAAAAAACTGGAAATTTTTGTGCATATGGATCAGCGGTATGTTTGGTGGAGGAGGAATGAAGCAAAAGCTGAAAAGAACACCCTGCCTACAGTGAAACATGGCGGAATCTTTGTGTTGCTCTTAGGTTGCCATGCTTTGAGAAGATATTTTTTGCAAAAATTATATTTACTGCAATTGTGATATTTCCTTGTCATAAATGCATGCTCCACATATATCAATGTTTTAAGCCATTTCTTAGTCCTGAAGCCAAATCTTAAAAATTAGGATGATTATCCTTTTCGTGTGAAGTTCTACATAGTTATGGATGCAAATCTATGTGTCAAATGTTGCACAATAATATAGGATTTTGCATAAATTTCAGCTTTTTACATGTTAAAAAAATTAAATAATTTGTGCTAAGCTATAGGCCAGCCCGGTGGCTTAGTGGTCAGCAATAGGGTCCATGGTTTTAAGTCCCACCAAAGACAACACCTGTGAGAAGTTTGTATGTTCTCCCCGTATTTGCATATGTTCCCTTCCACATTGCAAAGACATACTGATAGGAAATTTAGATTGTGAGCCCCAACGGTGACAGTAATGACAACATAAGGAATAATTTCCTTATCAGTGAGCGTATGAACATTGGAGCCAACAGCAATCCCCAAGAATGGAGGCTTTGAGAAAGTCTACATTTGACACAGTGGTCTGTGATCTAACATTGGAACATGTATTAAGCATGCTTAAAATGTTGTGTTGGTACAATATGTGCCAAATTTACCATTAAGGTGCGAAATTTAATAAATATGGAGTAGTGAATCATGTCATTTTTAATCATGCCTATAAGTTAATAGAAAATCCTATTAGTATTGGGTTTTTTTTTTAACTCCTATGTGTTTTGTAACTATTACCATGAACTGCAGTCTAGACTGCGACTTGACTAAACATCAATATAGAGAAAACAAGAAACCGGTGACCTACAGGATTCCAGGAAAGTCAACTTAGAAGTCTGTGAAGACAGGAACAGTAGCAATAAGGGATAAATAAATGAAAACGGGGAACACAGTGTACAACTAGCATAGCAAGAGATATTAAGCAGCGGGGAGGAGATGAGAACAAGAATAAAAGGCTGACATTTGTATGTCCGAAGCTCCCGCATGCCTGATATTTACTCAGGATTACCAGATACTTCTACTTTCCTACTTTGAATCCTGCAGGGTGCACATTTTAACCCCTACCTGACCTCCCGTTGTAGCTTCTCGAAACCACGGCTGGGATCTAAGAGTCTATATATATTGGAGTGTAATGTAATTTGCTGACACTATGTCATAAAGAATTAGTAGTATTAATTAATGATTAGTGCAAAATGGAACTTGCGCCATAGCAAAGGATGCCATATGATAATAGGTCGATATTGGGTTAGCCGTGAAAATGGTTTCCAGGGCATATCTTGTCCTGGATCCTTAGTTCTTTTCTATGGCATGAAGAAGAGTTAATGCAGGTTGTCTGCTGAGCAGATATGGCATTATTACATATCATAGGTGGAGTGTCGATGGCTGTGCTTGTAGAGCATGGCTTACCAATTACAGAAAGCGTGTCGCTTGCTCTTCATTTATGAACTAATAGAGGGATTACAATGCACAGGTCACACAGCCAAACAAGAGACAGGACAATGGATACGAGCCGGCGACCAGAGAAGACTACGTGTCCCCTTGATGGTGGAAATCGAACGCTCTAAATGTACAGGAATGTATCAAAGTCATTTCCTTTATTATACCGTACACCCTCCATGTAGGAGAAGCAGAATTTCTATCATCACACAAGAGCCTTCCAGGCCTCTCCATGCTGGGGAGGACATTGCCGTAAATTGTGATCCTCAAGCTGATACCAGACTGTCTCTTTGGCTTTTCTATACACACAGTGTCTGTATCAGTGAGAGTCAGACACACTGAGCAAACATCTCTTCCTGTCTCAGATAGCTGAGGAACTGTGATAAGAGAGAGTCTCATGAATGACGCAAGACATTGATAGGACTGTGATGGCAACTGCACTTACTACTGCTGCCATGAATAATGACGTATTCCAGACATCTCCATTTATATCTACATATCAAACTGCTTTCTATCGGATATTGTTTTACCTAGAAGACATTACCTACAGTGGAAACCAGAAGTTTCCATAAACTATATAAAAAGACACATCTGAATGTTTTTCTCAATATCTGACATGAAATCAGAATAAACCTTTCCCGGTTTAGGTCAATTAGGATTACCATAATTATTAATATTTGGAGTGTGGGGGGGGCAGTGCGGTTAGTATTACTTTCCCTCCTTCCTTTTATCCCCGTGGAGATATACCTTTATACTGTAGACACACCACATTATACATTTTTATTTTATTGCAATTTTGAACCTAATGGTTATTGATTATACCTTCTAATATGAATTCATATGACAACATTTAGGTGTTGATCAATTTTCTTGCACTGCACTTTATATTGTTTAAATTGCATATCATTTACTGTTCATATTACAAGGTAAACTCTCCATTCTTTACATATGGTGTATATTGATTATATTTATTAGTGCTGTATGTGCTGACCTGCTCCTCTCGGTTTTATTATATGCTTTTTTGCATTCCTTTTTTTTACCATGTCCTGTCCTTCTCTGTATTTTTCAACAGTGCTGTCCCTGGTGGTGTCTCAACTATTTAAAGTGAAGTTTGTTATATGGAATTGACATTTGTTATCTACTGATTTTTTGTTCAAGTAGTTTTTCTTTGACATGACATGTGACCACAGGTATGCAAATCACATACATGTAGTCATATGGCTGCCCACTCACATCGGGAAATCATAAAAGTGTAGTGTGATTTAGCAGTCTGAAGTCATCCTTGGGATACAGTCTGTTCCTCCCAGGATCACACTTTCATACATGGTAGGCAGTAGTTTTAGCTGTGAGCCACAGGCTTTACTGCCTTGCCAAGGATAGAAGAATTTTCAATGGTTACATCTCATCATAAGATGTTCCTCTTCTTTATGGGCACATTGTACTGGTATATAGACATACAGTTCTGTTTACCAGTTCATACAAACTAAATAAATACATAAATATATATCCATTTATCCTTGATATATGCATATACAATATATATATATTTATGCAAGAATCCAAAAAACAGGAACAGCACACCGGTTTTTCTTGATAAATAGGAGCTGTTTATTTAGCCCATAAGTGCGAAGTTTCTGTTCAAATGGCGAACCTTTCTCAGCTTGAGAAATACCAAAAGTATTTTCATGACTATGAAAATTGTACATTCACACTGAAGGCATCAAAACTATGAATTAACACATGTGGAATTATATACTTAACAAAAAAGTGTGTAACAACTGAAATTATGTCTTATATTCTAGGTTCTTTAAAGTAGCCACCTTTTGCTTTGATGACTGCTTTGCTCACTCTTGGCATTCTCCCAGAGCATGAGGACACATCTGAAGTTTTGTCTGGACGCCGGGATAGTCTTGGGCCTGAGGTCCGGAAGAGGTATTGAGTGCCATACCTCTGTCCCCAATGTGAGCAAGATGTCGGCTGGGTCGCAGAGAAAGGGAAGGATTGTAGTCCTTTATGAAGCTGTTTTGCTGGAAGGAGGGTCCCTAGGGTCAGCAAGAACAGTTTGGCTAAGGACAAGTAGGGCAGAACAAAGATGAAGACTGGTAGGCAGAAACATCTTTCTTATTCTTTATGCTGCAGTCGTGTGTAATCGATTTGCAAAGTAAAGCTCAACCTGTCAACCCGGACCCAAAGTCTCCTGTCTTGTCTGAAGCTACAACCAGACTCGATCCCATGGATGGGGAGTTAGAAAGAACTGAAGGAACAGTAAGTAAAGAACAAACTCCACAGCACCCCACACACCTGTCTAACTCCTGTTTAGAATAGCAGTTTTAGGACAACCAGAACTTGGTTCAGCAAACCGGCCATGTGCCCCCCTTCACAAGTGAAAAAGGTCTCTCAGCTGGTCAGGGTTGTGAGTGAGTGTTGTGCCAAAGCAGCAGCTGCGTAGGCCACCCTCTTACTTCCCATGTCTCCCTATTTTTGTGTTGACAGGGTAGGTGTCTGTGTAAAACTGTTCCAAGCTGATCTTACTTATTCCCAGGGAAAGCCTAACGTCACATTAGTGAAAGTGGGGACACCGTACCGCGTCACCACTCGATGTATTAGTGACATCAGGTGGTTCTGCGAGGTGAAATTCTTCACATATTGGTGGCAGCAGTGGAATATGTGTGATCTCTCCGATGTCATCTATCCCAGATAGATATGGTTAAAAGGGTTATTCCAATAATCAAGAGATATTTCCTATCTAAAGCTGTTAATGGAACATTAAAGGGGATCTTTCACCAGTTTTTGAGTCCTTCGGCAAATGCCACCACCTTTATCTACTGCTGTACTACTGTATTGCTCCCACGTTGTAATTAAATGAGGATGGACCTTTCTGATGGGCATCCTAGCTGTGGCGTCTGTGTCTCCTCTCTACTCCTACTCACAAAACATCACTTTGCATGTGCTGATAGACATCATTCTGGCTCCAGTGAAAGTGCACCTGTCATACTATTATGTTGGCGCGAGATTACGTTGCGCTATGTGGATGACGCAGCAATGACGCCCATCGGACAGGACCATCCTCAGTTAAATACAATGAAGGAGCAATTGAAATGGTATTTTGGAGTGTGTACAGGAGGAGTCAGGAGACAGTATACACATTTGCGCAATGAAGTATAGTAGCAGATAAAATCGGTGGCATTTGTTGAGACCCAAAAGCTGGTGACAGGTTCTCTTTAATGCATACAGACTAGGGTCCTCCACTGCCAGCCATCAAAAGATAGTGAGTGGGGGGTCATTAAAAGTTTATTAAGAAAAATAATAGAATAAAAAATATAAAGACAGGTCAAATTCACTTTGCTAGTTTGTTGTATGGTGAGAATGTACCTCCCTAGAGGAACTGCGCTGTTGGCAAACAAAGGGGGAGGAAATTGTCTCAAGGCTCATGAAAAGTTTGTAGAGGAGAGGAAAAAATGGTGAGTGGGCCCATTATGAACTTTGCTATTGCACCTACTGTTTTCTATGCACCCACTTCATTTAAAAAATGGAAAATATAAAACTTAAAAAATAAAGTGTACGTAAGAGAAGGCCATAGGGATGACTGCTCCTTCATTCCTTTCAATCTAGTCAACAAACTGTGCACTCTTCGTAAAAGTTAAGAAGCTGCATTATGTACAGAGCCGTTTAATAATGATGCCGCCAAATGGTGCAGCATCGGAACTCAGACCGATTTCTATCAGGCATGTCAATGATTCCTCACATTTGCTCCTGACAGTGAAGTATAATTTCTGATTATATTGAAAGCACATTCTACCAAATCAATATGAATCAATTGTTAGAAATCAAGTAGGATGCATGAAGAGGTGATTCGCTTATCATTATTGCATTCAGAGTTGATTCATTCTCTTACATCACCAGTTACACAAGGACAGATATCATTTCTGCAATACATACACATGAAACAGATATGGAAGGCACAAAAAGTGGCATCTAAAAGGTAAAATAAACAGGAAAGAAGATTTTAAGAATGTTTTATTTAGGAAGATAATTAAAGGGAATCTGTCACCAGATTTTTGCTATCTGATCTGAGAGGGGCAAATTGTAGAAACAGATACCCTGGTTCCAGTGATGTGTCACTTACTGGGCAGCTTGCTGTAGTTTTTATTTACAGCTTTCTGCCTATGCGCAGTGTATACAGAAATCTGCCAATCAGTGGTGATATGCTCGTGTTCTGGGGCTGCCGGTGTAGGGGTCTTCATGTGGTGCTCTGATTAGGTACTCATAATACAGACTGCTGACAGGTCACTGATCCCTCACTGACCTGCCTTCTAGTTTAAATAATGATTACCGTATATTTTTTTTTTCAAAAATCTGCCTGCAGAAAGTGATATTTTTTAAAATATATATAATATTCATAACTGAGTTGCAATATTTAATATGTGCAGCTCAAATTACTGGGACTGCGATACCTTGTGCCTACCAGAGAAAATTATTCTGACAGACCACAAGACCACTTTCAATCCATATAGAATATGAGCACTTTCTGAAATGACACTCATCATATCATCAAAGAGATATTCTCAATATTGAAAATAACCCCTATCCATAAGAGTTATCCCAAATCCTGAGAACACTGTGAATTGGGCTCTGCAGTTTTGTCTTGAATTGAGTAGAAATTCACATATTTAAGGAGATGGACATATTGCCCATGTTCCATCTTGAAGAAACGGGTTATTATAATGTGAATTGTGATGCACGTTAAAGATATTAGTAATGTTGATAATGTGAATTGTCTGACAGTAGGGATAGCAAGAGTTAATATTTGGGATTAGCCCACACTGGGAGGGGCTAAGTTGAATGGAAAGTGATAGTTTCCTGGTAGTGAATCAGAGAGGGCCCGAAGTGCATTGTGAAAGGACCTAAGGACCAATGGCAGCAGTACCGCATCTTTTGGTTTCCCAAAAGTGAGCGGAGACCGAAGGAAAGAGATAGCGTGATCTAGAGCGGAGCAGTAAAGGGGTAAAGTGATTGAGAGACAGAGTGATTTTCTGGAGATGGGTCCTGGGAGAGGACGCCTAGCAGTAATGCCCAAAGTTTATAACTAGTGATGAGCAAGCATGCTTGGATAAGATATTATCCGAGCATGCTCGAGTTCTAACAGAGTATCTCCTGGCCTGCTGGAATAATATGTTTGAGTCCCGGCAGCTGCCTGTCTCATGGGTGTTCGACAGCCGCAACACATGCAAGGATTGCCTAACAAACGTGTCCGGTCCCACTCAATTCACTTGTATTCAATGAGGCTGCGCACATGTAGTCAGCACGTGAACGATATATATAATAGCTGAAAAAGCTGAAGACTGCCGAGTGCAGTGAATACTGCCGGTAGTTAATGAGCGGCCCCCGAAGCAGATGCGGCAGAGGGACTGGAGGACATGTCGCTGGATAGGTAAGTATAATTATAATGGCCATATCTGTAAAGTTCAAGTTCGGGGTTCGGACGCAAGTTTGTGTCATCTCCGGCCCCGAACTCAAACTTTACAAAAAACTCGGGCGAACCCGCTGATCCCGAACATCGGGGGGTTTGCTCATCACTAGAAAAGAGACTTCCTGTTTCTACATAGAGCAGAGAAAAGAGAGGAATAACTGGGTAGAAAGAAAAAATGAGCAATTGTAAGCACACAGTCCTATATAATATGATGACTGCAATATATTAAGAGGATAAAAACTTTGATAGTCGGAGGAGGGCTTTTTTTAAAGTCATAGTTACTAAGGCCACTTTACCTTTTCCAGGCTCTTTAGCATGCTAGAAAGCACCACTATGGGGCCCCTTTCTGAATTCTTGCTCTGACTTCTCTTTTCCTCTATGTATGCTCTTCACTTGCTCATGTTTGAAGTAGATATTCCTATATTGAAAAACATATAAACACCTCTGCCTAGATGTCACTAATCTCTCAATATTCATAGCCCACCTGTCATCACAGTAACACCACGAACAACGTATTCTACATATAAATGCTACCTTTATTCCCAATTTGTTGCTTTCTTGTTTTGCACATCTTTTAATTGCTCTTAGTCATCCGGGCTCGTAGCAGCAGCCGAGCAATCAGCAGCCAATTATCTTGTGTCACCAGCACTGTCATTACCTCCATCTGCAGGAGAGACTGCCCCCACCCTTCCCTTCAGCGACAAACACAGCATCCTCTTCTGCATGTGCATCGGAGGCGACATGTCATAACAAATACAAAGTGTCACACAGATCGTCATGTTACAGAATACAGACAAACCACCAACACGTTACAATAACCAGGCATCACACGGATAGAAACACGTTACTCCATCTTCATAGACATACAGCACATAAATTGACAACACTTCTGGATACCCCAAATTCTACACATTTGTGTAGTGGAAGGCAACATTAATATAGGACTAGCTTGGCCCGTGCGAAATTTTCGCACATTGGTTGTCGGGGGGCGCAGGCAATTTCAGAAAACACAACTGGTCAAATGTAAATGTATT
>VIAB01048852.1:3781-17280 GCA_009801035.1 Oophaga pumilio | reverse complement strand
CACATCTTTTCTGCAGTGTATTGCATACCACTCATTTACAAGAAGATCTATGCATACATAACTAATGTACACCACTGTTGCTAATACTAAAACACACTCTACAGCAACCAATATTTCCAAAATAGTACCATACAAGGACAAAATAATATAGCTACACAATGTTTACTATCATTACCACTATATAGTAGATAAATAATATTATAAATATGACCATTACCCTTATATAACAGAACTAAATATACAAAGATCCAAAATTACCAATAATATCACCATATACCTTCTCCATTGAAATAGAAAATATCCATCGTTGACTGCGTTTTGAGGAAACAACCATGCACTTCCAGTCATCCAGTGGTTTGCCAACTAAACTCATATTTTGTCAAAATGCTTGGGATGCAGTCGTTGCTCACCAGTTTGCAGATTCTGCTTCCTTTCGAGAAATGATGGGAGTGCCTTCTCTCTCACTGGAAGGTCCTTTTTACCTCTATAAAGTGATGCACCTGCCATTGCCATTGCACAACCATGCCAGCCAAATCTGTCCTAGCTGCCCTACTTTATAATGCTAAACAGTACTACTGATAGTAAGCTAACATTAATATAATATTAAGTTTCTAATCATTATGTTTTTGCACCGTCAAAACACAGCTTTCAAAATAGGGCTAATTTTTTAAAAGGCTTGCAGATAGCAAGCCAAATTTCTTAATTTTTAAAGCAGCACACCAATTATGTCTCCAGAAAAAATAGGATAATTTTTAGAATGCTTGATAAAAAGCTTTTATATTTGCTTATTGATTTTGATACTAGTAAACCAGTCGTGTACTTCTTTGTAAGAAGCCATTACTTCTTCACATGCAAAACAACATAGTACACTTGCTTTGTCTCTCTAATTCAAGCGATCAATGTTTGACATGCTAATGAAATGTTATTACTTCTTCATTTAACAAAAACCAAAGCTCTTTATATTCCCCAAAAAGGGATAATTGCGGCACACAACTATGTGAAAATGTCATGTCTTCTTTCCTTTGCTCCACCTGCCTATACACAACAGCAAGGCATGCATGTGCCCCTCCAAAATGAATCCTTTTTTAGACAGTTTATAGAATTTAGGTAGCTCAAAAAGTCTGCAATGTTTTAAGTATGCTGTTGGTTACCTTTTATTATTGCCTTTTTTTACCCAATTAGATTGGTGGAAGTCATTTGTATATTAAAAGGCTGTGTTTGCTCTTCACAGCTCAAAACACGTTCAATTGACTCCACGTAGAGCTCACAGTGTTCTACACATAATTTCCATGCAATTAGAGGATTTTTAATTATGCAATTCACGTAAATTTATTGGCCGAAAAATAAGATTTTGTGGAAAAATTTCAAACTATCAACTCATCTCTTTAGAACAGGTAAGCAAGATAGCCCATAATCACAGGTAAATGTCTGGATTTTTTTCACTCTTTTTAGCACAATTGTCCCCCTCTCCTAAAGGTCTGAATCTGAAGTTCTAAGCACATGGTTGAAAAGCCAAATGTGGCAACAGGTCAAAATATTGGTGTGGCATGAATAGATGTCAAATTTGACTACTAAAACAGTTGCACAACAAAATACAGTTTCTGACAGATATAAAAGTTAAATATCTGGATTTTTGTTCATTTTTTTGTACTTTTTTAGCACAATTGTGACTCCCTTCCCAAAAAGTTTCACAATATCACTGTATGACCAATCACATTGTTACTGCTGTTGCCAGCTCTCTATTCATTGTCTTTCACCTTTTCTCTCTATCTCTTCTGCATTAATTGCAGGGGAGTACATACATTTTTAGTTTGAGTTTTATGTCACACAATGTCTGTATGATTTCCAAAATGTTTTATGACTTTCTTTCCTTATTGCTATCACTAAGTTATGAGCTTAGATGTCCTCTCACTATCCAAATACTCCCTAAAATAGCTGCTGCATTCCCTGTCTCAGCTTTTATACAGGCCATGGTAATGATGATGGGCACATTTTTGACGATTGACTCCAATCAAATTGCAAATTGTTCGAATTTGGTAAGTCTACAGGTGAGCCTGCAGTAGTTAGTAAAAGTGGCATTTTGTGTTGAGTTAGGAGTAGCCACTTGTTATAGTAGATGTGTTGAGGCATTTGAATTGTTCTTGTTTGATTGATTTATTGCAAACAGTAGAAAGTTTGTAAATGTTGCTAATAAACATAAATTGCAAGTGGGGTTGACTGAATAATTTTCACTGCATCTGTAAATGCTAGGAATATTCTGAAACATATTCTAAGTTATTCATAGAAAAGCAGGATATATCCTGAAACATTGATATTTTATTCATTCATACCCTTGATAATGTCTTCCGATAACACCTTAAGGTGTCATTGAACATTCTGATGATTTAGTGTGATGACACAAATTACTGTTATTTGATCTGACATATTTTTATTTTATCTTCTTTAGGTGAAGAAGTTTTATGACTAGAAAACAAATCCCATTGTGATACAGAGTAATATCTGCATTATTACCATCACTTTCTGCATGCTACAAATCTATGAATTACAATGGTGTTACATGCAAAAGTATCATTGATTTCTGTTACAGTATTACTTTGGACTTTGATTTACATATTTGTTGTCAGTAGCCTATTTGCTGCATATCGATTTTACCAAGAAGGACATTTAACTTATCAAGCCATTACAAGAAACAAAAGTTGTTCTTTAAGCAATCGAGAAACATTGGAAAAAAATAAACATGGATTTAGGTGGACCGAGAAAGCGCAATTCAAAACACCATCTAATCCATCATCCTCCACTTTGGGGTACATAGATATTAAGTCTTATCCATATATCATAAATGAACCAAATAAATGCAAGGTTAAAAGTCCCTTCTTAATATTTTTAATAGCAACAATTGCAAGTGAAATTGAAAACCGTAAAGCCATAAGGAGCACATTTGGAAACGAGATTTTAAAAAATGGAACATCTATCATGTGTTTGTTTTTGTTGGGTAAAAGCAGCCAGCAGGACCTCAATGCCGTCTTAGAGGAAAGCGAGATGTACCATGATATTATCCAAAAGGACTTTCAGGATACATATAAAAATTTGACTTTTAAGACATTGTTGGGAATAGAATGGGTCTCCAACTATTGCCCTACTGCTAAATACGTCATGAAGACTGACAGCGATATGTTCGTTAATACAGAACGTTTATTAGATCTACTGGGACCTGACCAACCTCATAAACAAAACTATTTTACAGGTTATTTAATGCTAAATCTTCGACCACACAGAAACCAAAATAGTAAATGGCATATGCCTCATTCCCTCTATCCTGGTGAAGTTTACCCCAGCTTTTGCTCAGGGACAGGATATGTATTCTCTGGAGATGTAGCACCGAAGATTTTAAGATCATCGATAAAAGTTAAATATGTTTATCTAGAAGATGTGTTTGTAGGAATCTGCCTTGATAGGGAAGGTATAAAAATAACACATCCTCCCGCAAGTTATTTGTTCAATAATTTTCGTGTTCCTTTCAGTCCATGTGTCTACAACAGCATTATTACCTCTCATTATATGACTCCAACGGACCTTACAAATTTTTGGATAATTGTTCAGGAAAATAAATGGACTTGTTAGCAGTCACTTCTAGTGCATGTATAATACTGTTCATGTATAGGTGCCTCTCACAAAATTAGAATATCACTAAAAAGTTAATTTATTTCAGTTCTTCAATAAAAACGTGAAACTCATATATTAGAATAAATACAGAGTGATCTATTTCAAGTGTTTATTTCTGTCAATTCTGATGAATGATTATGACTTACAGCCAATGAAAACCCAAAAGTCATTATCTCAGTAAATTAGAATAATTTACAACACCAGCTTAAAAAAATGATTTTAAAATACGAAATGTTGGCCTACTGAAATGTATGCTCAGTAAATGGTCAGGGCTCCTTTGGCATCAATTACTGCATCAATGCGGCGTGGCATGGAGGCAATCAGCCTGTGGCACTGCTGAGGTGTTATAGATGCCCAGGTTGCTTTGATAGCAGCATTCAGCTCATCTGCATTGTGGCGTCTGGTGTCTCTCATCTTCCTCTTTACAATATCCCATAGAGAAAGTTAAGGTCAGGTGAGTTTGCTGGTGAATCAAGCACAATGATATTGTTTTTCAACCAGGTATTGGTACTTTTGGCATTGTGGACAGGTGCCAAATCCTGCTGGAGAATGAAATTTCCATCTCCCAAAAGCTTGTTGGCAGAGGGAAGCATGAAGTGCTCTAAAATTTCCTGGTAGACGGCTGCTCTGACTTTGGTCTTGATAAAACACAGTGGACCTACACCAGCAGATGACATGGCTCCCCAAACCATCACTGATTGTGGAAACTTCACACTAGACCTTAAGCAGTTTGGATTGTCTGTCTCACCACTCTTCCTCCAGACTCTGGTACCTTGATTTCCAAGGTCTAGTGTGAAGTATCCACAATCAAGCCAACAAACTTATTGGAGATGGAAATTCCATTCTGCAGCAGGAATTGGCACCTGTCCACACTGCCAAAAGTACCAATTCCTTGTTTAAAACCAACAGTATCACTGTGCTTGATTGGCCAGCAAACTCGCCTGACCTTAACTCTATAGAGAATTTATGGGTTATTGTCAAGAAGAAGATGAGAGATACCAGACCCAACAATGCAGATGAGCTGAAGGCTGCTATCAAAGCACCTTGGGCTTCCATAACCCCTCAGCAATGCTACAGGGTGATCGCCTCATGCCACACCGTATTGATGCAGTAATTGATGCCAAAGGAGCCCTGACCAAGTATTGAGTGCATTTACTGAACATACATTTCAGTAGACCAACATTTTTGATTTTAAAATCATTTTTCAAGCTGCTGTTATAAAGTATTGTAATTTACTGAGATAATGCCTTTTGAGTTTTCATTGGCTGTAAGCCATAATCATCAACATTAACAGAAATAAACACTTGAAATAGATCACTCTGCTTTTAATGACTATATCTAATATATGAGTTTCACTTTTTGTATTGAAGAACTGAAGTAAATTAACTTTTTGATGATAATCTAATTTTGTGAGAAGCACCTATATAGCATGTATACACAATATATAATAATATGTAGATATAAAGATGTTTTGCTGATTTATTTATTTTATGAACCCTGACAATGCTGCATATAAAAAATGGTTTACAAGTAACTGTGACTTGTGGAAAACTAGTAATTGGTTCAAAGTGCCAAAGCTGTTAACCCAAATTAATAAAGAAACTTCTTTCCAGTCTTGTGTAGTACTTATAAGCAGAGATATTCTGTTGGAGTGCATATTAAACTTGTGCCTTGGCATCCACCAACTTGGAGATCAAAGAGACCTTTATATATCTCACCCTTATTGATGGCCATTCAGCAATGTTATCCATTACAAAGAATTTATTTTTGTGTCTCCTTTTTGAATCCTATGGATGGCCTTGGCTTTATTTATCTCCATAACTGTATAGGTTTCTATGCATAAAAAAACAAAAACATACACTTATTCCTCTCCTGCATTTGAATGCACTAGGAGGTTCCAAAAGTTATTTTTGCACAAGGGATTCAACTAGCTTTGATCCAATCTTGCAAATTAACCCCTTCATGAGCTTGAACGTTCTCAGTAAGTATTGGTTGACTGCTAGTTACCGACCTTTGAAGTACTGACTACGTCCAGGCCATTTTGCGCGCACTGAAGCTGTGTGTACGTGATCACTGCCAGGTGTCAGCTGGTTCTGTTAGCTGACACCCGACTATCTGCACCGCTCCCGGCACTTTAGCACCCTAAATTCTGTGATCGCGTGCGATTGAAACATTTAGCAGGTGTGCAGGAGACCCTTGGCATTATTTCAGGAGCTCAATCGTTGCCTTGCTGACCAGATGTTATTTTGATGATATCCGGGTCACCAGGCTACGGTAAGCCCCTCAGACCATGCGCAGAACACTGTCTAAAGGTCTAACAGCTATAATCCATTGCAATGCTTGAGCATTGCAGTGGATTATAACTGCGATCAGGCTGCTGAAAGTGAAAATGCCACAGTGGGACAAAGTAAAAAAGTTAAAAAAGTTAAAAAAATTGTAAAAATACGTAGTTTTTAAATAAGAATATAATTAACAAAAAAATACACTTGTCTTGCGGTATTGCCGCATCTGGGAAGACCTGCCCCAGGAAACTTTTCCTCCAGTTAACCACTTCAGTGAACACCATAAAAAAATAAAAAGCAGGGAAAAAAACAATGCTTATCATCATACCGCCGAACAAAAAGTGGAATAAAACGTGATTAAAAACATTAATGTAAAAAACATGGCATCACTGAAAATGTCATCTTGTCCCTCAAAAAACAAACCACCATACAGCTCCATCAGCAGAAAAATAAAAAAGTTATTTCTCTCAGAATTAAGCGATGCAAAAATAATTATTTTTTCTATAAAATAATTTTTAATGTGTAAAAGCAGCAAAGCATGAAAAACTATATAAATGAGGTATTGCTGTAATCGTACTGACCCGAAGAATAAAGCTGCCTTATCAATTTTACCAAAGACGAAATGGTTTAAAAAAAAACTATTCCTGAATAGCTGGTTTTTAATCATTTTGCCTCCCAAAAATCAGAATAGAAAGCGATCAAAAAATGTTATGTGACCGAAAATGCGAGCAATAAAAACATCAATTTGGCCCAAAAAAAACAAGCTGTCACATGATTCTGTTGGCAGAAACATGGAAAAATTACAGCTCTCAAAATGTGGCTATGCAGAAATTAGTTTTTGCAATAAAAAGTGTTTTTTAATGTGCAGCCAAACTTTAAAAAAATGTAAATCTGGTATTGTCGAAATCACACCCATTCGAAGAATAAAGTTATCTAATCACTTATACTGCACGATGAACAGCTTCAAAAATAAATATAATCAATTCTTCATCTGCTGTCGATTTTTTCATTCTGACTCCCAAAGATCACATGAAGGCTCGGCCAACATTTATCCTGCACTCTGCGCTGATCACTTACATCGGGATTTCCATGCAAATCTCTAAAATACATGATTCAGATGGAACCCCCGGCGGAAGTTTCCCTATAATGAAGGAAACGGAGGCACTGTGGATGCTGTCTGGCCTGTGATCTGGCTGTGCCCTTCTTTTTAGGCGTGCATAAAAGTGCTGTCCACCATAGTTTTGTGCACTTCTGAAAACAAGTAAACCGCTGAACAGAGACCAGATACAGAGTCCAGAGTAACTCTTCTGCCTCATTATAGTGAGTGGCTCCCTTGAGGATTTCATCTGAATCATGTCACTGGGAGATTTTGATGGAAGCCCCAAAGTAAGGGCTCAGCGTAGAGCACCAGATAAATGTGATCCCAAAAGTTATGTAAAATGTTCCCAATAAAAGCTTCAACTCAATGCTCAAAAATAGTAGGTCAGGTCCGTCATCTGTCAATGGAAATATAGTAGTACAAAGAATCTCGAAAAGCGCTGTGGCTCCTCGCACCCCAAAAGAAATGCAGCAAATTCTGTACTGTGAAATCCAAATGTCTTTCTCCCTTCAAAGCCCCAGTGTGTCTAAACCACATTTAGCATCGACATGTTTGGCAATTCTGTAGGGATCAGAACTCGCCTAATTTATGGATGTGTGTGTCTACAAGCATAAGCTGGGCATAATGTACTGGTCACTACAGCATACTAGTCACTACAACTTACTGGACGCTACAATGCCACTTATCAATTTACTCAGTAGCATCCACTGCTTCTTTGTTATGAAAAACACTCATGGAGTCAAAAACTTCAGTATACCTGTAGATAAGTTCCCAAAGAGGTATAATTTCCAAAAAGGGGTCAATTGAAGGAGGATTCTGCTGTTCTCTCACTTAGGAGATCTGTATATGGAGTCCGCAAACTATTCTAGGATTATCTGCGCTCCAGGACGCAAATAGTGCTCCGTCACTCCCGAGTCTTGCTGTATGGCAAAGCAGTATTGTACAGCCACATAAGGGGTATTTCTACATTCAGCAGAAATTGAGGGACAAATTTTGATGCCATGTTTACCATTTTTGCCATTTCTCTGTGTGAAAATGTGAAATCTGGGGCTAAAACAAAATTTTGGTGGTAAAATGAAATTATTTTTTTCTTCATTGCAAAATGGTATAAAATACTGTGACACACCAGTTGTGCCAATATGCTTACTGCAATCCTAGATTAATTCATCAGGAGGTACAGTTTGCACTGTGCCTAAAAAGTATATCCCATTTATATGTAGGGTATTGGTACACTCAGGATGCATTTTTACAATAAACAGGTCAATTTTTCTAATATTAGCCCTTAGAAAAATGAAAAACTTTAGGCTAAAAAAATTTTTGTGATAAAAATGTCATTATTCTTTCTTTATCGCCCAATAGTATAAAATTATGTGAGGCACATGTGGTGTCAATATGTTCACTGCACTCTTACATCAGTAGTGTAGCTACTGGGGTAACAGAGGGGGCGATTGCCACAGGCCCCACACTCTAAGAGCCCCATCCAGAACTACACTAGTGTTAACTGTTTGGGCGTGCACAGCGTGCCCATATGGTTATACTCTGCGGCCCAGTAGGGAGATTTGATATCCCTGCACTGTCACCCAGCCTCTATGGGACCCTTGAGCAGGAGATGGCCCCCTGCCTGTCATCGCAAGTTCAACTGTATTGGCAGTACTGGTGAGAGCACTGGTGAGAAAGGAAGCGTCATGCTTCATCACGTCTTCTTATGAGGGTGCTTATACCATATAGAGTCTGATTATGGGGGTGCATTATACTATATAAAGTCTGACTATGGAGGTGCATTATACTATATGGAGTCTGCCTATGGGAAGTTCATTAAACTATATAAAGTCTGCCTATGGGAAGTGCATTATTTAATAGATGCCTATGAGGGTGCTTTATATTTTATGGAGGTCTAAGGTGGAGTGAATTATATTATATGACGGCCTATGGGGAGAGCATTCTACTATATAGATGAGTGCGTTATACTATATTGAGGATTATCTAGTGCATTATACTATAGGGGTCTATTTAGGAAAGCATCATGCAGCGTGGGGATTACAGTGAAGGGACATCATCATTGTGGGAGATAATTTAGGGTCTTTGTACAGTGTTGGAGCTATTAAACAGTATGGGGGCTACTGATGGGTCAGTGTACTGTGTGGGGGTACTATACAGTGTGGGTGCATTATACTATGTATAAAAGAACATCACAGTGTGTAGAGGAAAGCAGTACAGTGGGAATCTATGGACATTATTAAATGTTAAGTGGGCACTTATTGTTATAGGAGAACTCAGGTTATAGTTACTGTTGTGAACGTTTTGGAGACGACTTCGGAGCTGAAGCTCCCTCTAGTGGTTACTGAGGGTATTGAACCTATGTTGAATAACCAAGAGTCCTACACCTGCAGATAACAAGTGGTTGTCTGGTGGTACTGACTGGCCTGATATAAGTGAGCTGACCTCCCATGATCCTCGCCAGTGATCAATTGTGCTTCCTGGTCTAGGTTGGAATTCAGCTTGCTTTCCTGCTGTCTCCTGCTTGCTTTCAGAAAAGTCCTTTCAGTTTTTTTTTGCTGTAGTTTGAATTCCTTGCTTTATGCTGCATTGCTTTTTGTCTTCAGCCAGGTCCCCTTTGGGGGGCTTTGGCTGGTCTCCGTTCGTTTTTTGTATTTGTTCATTTGCTCAGTTCTTGTGATATTTTACTGCTGGTAGCTACGTGTCCACACCAGAGATCTGATATAGGTGGTCGAGACCGTGTGGTCTCAGTGTTTTTGGATTCAGAAGTGTTGGAGTTTTTCCTAGGGTTTTTCTGGGTTGCAGACAGTATTCTCTCCTGTGCTGTCCTATCTAGACAGTTTTGGGCCCCAGCGTTTGCTCAATCTATTTTCTGTCTGTGTTCGTATTTTCATCTTGTCTAACCGCCATTATGTTTGGGGGCTTCCTACTCTTTTGGGGTCTACTCCGGGGCAGTTAGCTTTCCTCTTTCCATCTTCAGGGATAGCTATCTCTCTGGCTGTGCCAAGGCATCTAGGACCACCGTAGATACGCTCCACGGCTGCTTCCAGTTGTGCGGTTAGTTTAGGGGTCTGCAACCTATTAGTTTCCAACATCTCTGGTGTTAGGCTGCCTATGCGGTTTTTTGCTCCTGCCTCCTCAGATACCAAAACATAACAAGTTACTGTCAGAGGGGCACAAAGGGCATTATTACCTTCTAGGGGGAAAAATGTGGGCATTGTTTTCTAGGGAACTTGCTCACGACATTACTATATTCTAGACGTTTGCTTTACCATATAGAGGGCACATAGTAGGTGCAGTAATAGGGACACATACGGCAGCAGCGGCTCAGCATTGGGGAATCAGCAGGATGAGCAGTTTATGCAGGTTAGGGATAAATGGGGACGGTGCAGGAAATGTGTCTTTGTTGTGATCTCTGAAGCTGAGTCCTGGCTGGAGAAGTTGTTGTGTCTATCTGAGCCAGATTGAAAAGTGAATGACTACACGAGAAGGAATTTCAGCTGTAAGTCACTATTTGTAACTATACTGTAATCTATTACTTGTTCTGCAAAACTTGTATCTACCAGTATTTGGTCAACATATGGCAGCAATATCAATGTTGATCTTTTTATAGAGAATTTTATTAGTAACAACTCTGTGATCTGCTGAGGTACCCCTACATCCACTATTAGGGTGTGCAACCATAGTTGTAATCAAAGTTCCATGGTTAGGGACTCACTCAGAAGTTTTGCCCCCCCTGAACCAAAATCCTAGCTATGCCTCTACCCTAAATTAATTCATTGGGGAGTATAGTTTGTAAAATAATGGTGTAGGGTGCAGTACAATAGTATGGCATATTTTGTTAGGTGCTATATCCAGTAGTCAAAAAATAGAATACATGGACAAGAAGGAGAAAGCACTACTGTATGATATGCACACTAACATTTAATAGATAATGTGGAAAAAAAAAACTTTATTGGCACACAATTACAATGTTTAAAACACGAGTAAAAGCATTTGGGTCCAACCACTCAAGCTCATGCTCTCAATTCATAAGTGGAAATGCAGGAAGATCTGGGTATGTGGACTTCTGTGCCCACCAACAGAGACCATGGATCATGCAAAATAGTTGTAAATAAATTGAGACTCACAAGTGTCTATCAAGTTAATAGAAAGTGAGCAACTTGGTATACTGACTCCCAAGTACAATACCTATAGCCCCAGATGAAAGAATAAAAGCATACAACAACACCTATAGAGCAGCTAAGGTTAGCATAAATGAATGCATCATAATGGAATTTACCTTCATGCTAAAATTAGCATAGGGTATATTATGACCAGGCTCTGCTGAAGTAACCAGCATGGGCAGAAAAAAATTACAGATCAATATAGTCCTGAGACAAAATAAGGAAGAGCTGCTAGCTAAAGAAATAGCAGCTGATAGGTGACGAAAGAACATCTAGTAGATGCTCACAATGGATCCAAGAAGTAAGGCTGTGGCCTATGGGGGCCACTTATATTTTCTATGCCACTCAATGGTTAGCTGAGTTAGGTATTTATATTTTCTGCGCCACTCGGTAGTTAGCTGAGCGTGTTTGGATAGATACTCTGCCGCTCTGCTGGCTCGTGTGTGTGCCTAGTTTTCCTTAGTCTGGCAGGTTTTTGCTTTTGCTTGACCTAGCGCCTGACTCGGCGACAGGTCAGTTTCGGGGCACTATCAACTCACGTGCTTATTGCCTATTGTTTTAATTGGGTTTACCACACTCATTTTTCTGTACCATTTGGTGGTTAGCTGAGTTAGGTATTTATACTTTCTGTGCCACTCGGTGGTTAGCTGAGCTGGTACTCATCTCCCTTTACCCCTCGGTGGTTAGCAGAGTTTGTACTCATCTCCTATACCCCTCGGTGTTTAGCTGAGCTGATACTCTTATTCCTGTGCAATCCTGAGAATTATTTGGTGTTTGGTTTTTGCGTTCCATTCACACTTGGTGGAGTTAACTCAGCGTGTTTAGGAAGGAATGTTTGCTGGTAGTTTTTAATCCATCATTGTTCATACTAGCAGCAGTTTAACATCTCTGCACTGTAGACCCCGGGTTGCGATCATTCTTTATAGTTTAATTTAATTCAGTATGATCCGCAAACTCTAACATGGAGTCTGTGTCTTTCTTTCAATTAAAGGACTTCATTCTGGCTGTATGTTTTTTACAAAATGACTATAGGGTTTGCAATGGGGCGTCTTATAGACACTTCTCCATTAGTAACCTCTGGTCGTGATGTCAGCGGCCATAAAAAGCTGGTATAAACCTCAACCCTATTACCCCACTTGTCACTGCACTGAGTCAATATCCATGGCCCTTTCCCAGGCTACTA
Organism: Oophaga pumilio; assembly: GCA_009801035.1. Taxonomy (NCBI): domain Eukaryota; kingdom Metazoa; phylum Chordata; class Amphibia; order Anura; family Dendrobatidae; genus Oophaga; species Oophaga pumilio. The sequence goes on along the minus strand of VIAB01048852.1, from coordinate 4,890 downwards.
ATATCAACTCATAGCTGTATGTTTAGCCATTGCTGGTTAGAATTTCTAGGGGGATCCTATGTAATTTTTTGGGCTACCCCTGTAAACTAACCAGTAAAGGATAAGCAAACAGCTGTGAGGTGTTAATAGCCTGGGAACATTTGGGGTTAATGGCCCCTTTCTCAGATTATCAACATCAGCCCCCAGCGGTCAGCTTTCCCTCTGCTGTTTTTTTATAAAAATGCATTTGTTTATTTATCCAATAAATTCAAGTATAGGAAAAAAAACACAATTTATTTAACTGGTTTATAAAGGAACCTAAGCAATTTTCCTCCACTTACACAGATTAAATCAATTATTTAAAAATCATACATTTTTTTCCACGACAAAACAAGGACGTTGCACACAGGCACACGGATACAGACATATGGACACACAGATGCCACACAGATACACAGAGGGCACACTGATGTTGCACACGGAAATACAGATGTCACAAGGACATATGGATACACAGAAGCAGCACACGGCCACCTGGATGTCACATGGGTACAGACCATGGATCAAATTGTTGCTGGTTTTTACTGTACAGGAATCACCAGGACATGTGAAGGGATCCTTATTGTGACATAGTTGCAAAACTAATTTTTATTTCTTGCTATCATTTTTTAATACAAATATGTTTGTTTTTTTCACAAATATTTCTTATAATTTGTATTTATTTTTTTCTTTCTTAATGAGAGATTAATAAATAATTAATAATTTTACATAGAAATGTACTTACATAACATTGCCTTTTCGAACTTATGATCATACCTAGGCATGCCCTAATAATAGGAATCCTGACCAGATATCCTTAGGGTCCTTGGTCTTATTTTAATATGTAATTATCAGCTTTTACTGCAGCATACAGTGTGGTTGAATGATGAGAATCAAAGTTTCTCTGTCAGCATTACAGAAGCGATTTTGCTTCTGATCATGCAGTCACTGTGGCAACCCACGGGATTACGAAGCTGAGTACTCCTGATTTTGATGTAAAATTATGGCATGGGCTGACAATGGGTTGATAAATGTTCATTCAGGGTGGATATGCTGCAGATTTTCCATCCAGATTTGCTAATTTTGAATTG
>VIAB01048823.1:0-17294 GCA_009801035.1 Oophaga pumilio | reverse complement strand
TTTCGCCCGGGGCCCATAAAAACCTGGAGCCGACCCTGCTGGGACCTCTACTCTTTTCAAGAGATGGGACCCCAAACAACTGTCCTCCCATCCTGCAAGACCATGAATAGGAGGATTTAGAATAGAGCGGCAGCCAGCAATGATAGAGACAGCCGACTGCAGTGTTAAGCTGTTTCATCAGGTTGACTTCTGGGGAAACCCATCACTGGGACCCCTGCTGATCTTCAGATTGAGGGTCCCTAATATTGTACAATGCAGTGAACTGTAGTTTGAATGGAGCACCTTTCTGCACACTGTGAAGCACTGTAATTTTAACTCTTTGTGCACTGTAGCTTTTAGGTTACTCATCCTAAACTTAGTTTTATCGCAACATAATAATAATAAACAGGAGGTTGGATGAATTATTTGAAGTTTCATGACAAATGACCAGAATCTGTGGTTTTCTTATTAGGCAGGAATGTCAAGCTTTTGGGTATGTTTTAGATTATCTGTGGGCACAACCATATGTGCCATATGCCCCCTTCATGTAATACATCTGCAATACAATACTCTCTTTTTGAGAAGTCATAAAACATCTGGATACTTCTTTTTAGAATGGAGAAAACAGGGTTTCTGCGCCAAAAATGAAACTCTGTTCAATTATAAGCGTCTATCATGTATACTCGTTTTGTTCAGGACTTGTGGTTGTTGGATTACCTTTAACCTGTGTAATCCATTTTATCCAAAAATAGTATTGTATAATATTAAAACCCTTGACTGCTAATGGTGGCAGAAGAAGCCATTTTTTCTAGCTGTGTACATTTATTTCTGTTTCCTTCCACTAATCGTCTATGTGTAAAACCTTTGAAAATTATTTTTCTGTTTATATGCAAATGGTCTATAATTTCAGGTTTACAATGCTGGACCTAGTACTTTGCCTGGATCGTCTATCAAAATTTTATTTCCTAATCACCTTTCTGCTTCTGGAGCTGAGATGTTACTTATCCAAGACGTTATAGTAAGTGGAGTGTTTTAATATCATTTTGTAATTAACTGTCCTCACAACTTTTGTGAGTATAAAACAGCCATGTGTTGCTGAGTATACATGTGGAAATCCTAATCCAAATCTACAGAGACCTGGTGATTAAAATTGTTTGCATGAAAGGATTGTTCAGTTAAAATGTGCTTAAAAAGGTACGTTATACAGCTACTAAATACCTTCATTATCACAGGTGTCCCAAGCTTCTCCCCCTAAATATCCTAATGGAACAACGGAAATCTATGACCAGGAAGATTGCAACCTAATCTGAGAGCAGCATAATATAGTAAAAGAGTCTCTGTTTCCAGTGATTTGTCACTTACTGGGCTGCTTGCCCTACTTTTAATTAAATCAATGTTTTATCAGCTGGAGATTATCACTGGAGGACTAGTAAACCTCCTGCTATGTAGTCTTCCATAATCTTGAGATTTGTAGGACCCTACCCACAAAACTGATTGACAGCTTTCTGCCTATGCACAGTGTAAACAGAAAGCTGCCATTCAGTGGTGTAATCAGTGTTATAAAGAGCTCAGCATTCAGAGAATTGCTAGATCTGCAGTAGAGAAAATGGTGATTTTATCATGACAACAGCAAGCAACTCCATAAGTGATACATCACTGGAATGAGTGTCTCTACCCCTACATCATACTGCTTTCAGATTACACAACAACAACTGCTGACAAATTCCCTCTAGCAGGGCCCATCCTTTCGGCACTGATGTGAATGTAATGGATACCATACTGTGTTCATATCTTATTTTAAACACATGGTACGAACATTGACAGTAAAATATTGTGATTTGGATTATTAATGTTCTTTATTAAAACTGCATGTGCACTGTGAGAGATGTTTTCAACACTATCATCTGTCTGCATGCAATTTATCTGCTGTTTCTCTGTAAGGGTTTTGCTGCTGAGTTTGACAACTGTCTTTGAAATGAAGCAAATGTAAAAGCATAACTATAGTAAAATGCACTACGCTGGAAGCAGGAATAGCTCTGATGTGCCTTAGTGGTGTCTTTTTTAGGCATTATAATGTCTCTTGGAAAATCTCTTAACAAAGGATTATTTATGGGAAAAAAGCCAAAGTCTTAGATGTCTGAAAGGAATCTGAGTATATCTGTATTGATTAAAACAGCTTGAAGTGTTTAGAAGACGACAGTTAAGCAGCCATATCTCCATTTAACCCGCTAGTAGGATTAAGTTAAGACACTAGAGCAAGTACAGTAGGATCACAGTTTTGTACATATCATATGCACTGTGAGATTCCTAATTAAATTATGACCAATTTTAGCTAAAAAGTATAACCACAGTCTGCCAAATTTGCTTTGGAGACTTATAGAATAAGCAGTACTAATCTGGGAATTTAATTTGTAACTGTTGTTTTAATTTTTTTCCATAAATCAATAGGTACCCATGAAGTTGCTATTTTTTCATGTGTACTATTGATTTCTGAAATAAAAATTAAAACGGTGGTTATGCTTTAAATATGCAAATAGCATCTTCAGAAAGGGAGAGGATTTAAAGTCTAGCACCACCTATTGCAGGCTGTTTGCATATTCAAATTCTCAGAAGAGCATTACGTGGCCTATAAGTCTCCTTACACGAGCTTAACACTTTCTACAAGGAGAAACTTATCCCCGTCACCTAGCCTGATCAGATCTCTTCCTTTTTATTGATGAGGTGAAAACACCCCAAAATACTTGTCGGTCAAGTGGCAAGGATCGTTAAAGGGTTGATATTGACTTTTAGGATTGCAGCATTCAATAGGTTACGCTACAGTTCAAGTACTCTTCTCTGAAGAAGCTATTTGCGAAATTTGTCAGTGAGATGCATTATAATTCCTCACTAATCTCTATTCCTGATGCTTTAGACCAGTCCACAAGTTTTAATTAGGCATTTGTGGGTGTGAGTGAAAAACAGAGGCCATCTTGAAAACTTCTTGCCAACCAAGCAGCAAAGTCCTTGTAAGCAAGGCCTCTAGGATTATATTGCTTTTACATATAATGGCTTTCTTGAATTTTGCCTTGCTCTTCTTGTTTACAAAGAGTGCCTCACTGGCTTTAAGGCACTGTCACATTTAGCGAATGCACCAGTGATCACAACAACGACACGACCTGGCGAGATCGCTAGTGCGATCGCTATGTAATCGCTAGTTAATAAATCCAGATCCAATTCTAACCTTCCAGTTCAGAAATAAACAAAAAGGTTAATAAATTATCAGTCACTAGAGCGCTCCAATTTTTCAGTAACAGCCATGACAATCAAATTTTTTGGGCAGCACCAATGACAGCCTCCCAGACACTGGATCAGAGAGGTGACTGGTTTCCTTCTCAGTAATCTCCTGTTTAAGAAAGGCCCACAAGTTCTCAATAAGGCTTAGGTCAGGTGAGGAAGGCAGCCATGTCATCTTTCTTACATTTTTAAGGCTTTTAATGGCTATCCAAGCAGTGGATACTTCGATGTATGCAATGAAGCATTGTCCTGCAAAAAAAAAAATCATGGTTTTCTTGAAAGATGCAGGCTTTTTCCTGTACCACTGTTTCAAGAACATATCTCCTTAAATCTGGCAGTAGGTTTGGGAGGTGATTTTGAATCCACCTTTAGCTCAAAAAGGTCCAACCAGCTTATCTTTAATAATACCAACCCATGAGTTGAAGTGGATGCCTGTGCCCGTTACTGATCCAACCACAGCCCGTACATCTGGTCTGACAAGAGTCACTCTCATCTCATCAGTCATGAAACCTTTGAAAAATCTGTCATCAGATATTACTTGGCCATTGGTGGTTGGTTTTCCGCCTCCTTACCTTGGCTATGTCTCTGAGCACATAATACCTTGCATTTCTGGACACTCCAAGGGGATTGCAGTTCTGGAATGTGGCAGCACTGGACGATAATGGCTTCTGGGTCACTTGATGTTTGATTATTCTCAAATCTTTGGCAGCTAATGTGTGTCTTTTTTTTCAACATTTTGTTTGCTGCAAACCTGTTGACTATTTGTAGCAAAAGTTTTGATAGTTCTGTGATTGTAGCCCAATATCTTAGCAATTGCAAGAGTGCTGTATTCTGCTGTAAGACTTTTAACAATTTTTGACTTTTCAGAGTCAGTTAAATCTCTTTATTGACCCATTTTGCCTGAGGAAAGCTAGCTGCTAATAATTCTGCACACCATGATAAAGGATGCTGATATTCTAAGGCCTTATCCTCCCTTACTACACAAATACAAATCACCTGATCAGCTTCATCCAATAAGCATTCCAGTTTATAATACAACATGCAATTCATGAAATTGCTATTTTTTTCTCATTCCCACTTAAAGAGTAAATAAAATTGAATGTATAAATTATATGTACCCCAAAAAGGTGACTTGGAAAAATACAACTCATCCTGATATAACAAGCCCCCACACTGCTACCTACTTAGAAAAATTAAAAAATGAATGCACTTGGAATAGAACGAAGAAAAAAAAAGTAAAAGTTTGATTTTTAAGGCCCAACTAGGCCTGGTCCTAAAAGCGAACCTGCCATCAGGATTTTCTCAGTAAATTACAGACACTGTCAGATTGGCACTGTTACACTGATTAAAATGATATCTTGGTTGATGAAATCCGTCTTGTGGTTGTTGTTTAATCTTTATTTTCCAACAATTTTTATTAACATTTTCAGGAATAAAAGATAAAACAGTACATGGTGATAGCAAGAGTAACATGAAAGCTGTTACATTATACATCCATTTAATTGGTGAATAAAACAATAAACATTACTAACATAATAAATCCTTATGGGAATATTTCCAGCCAGCGATACTATTTTTTCGAGAATTTGGGAACGCTATTATTCATTAAAGCTAATTTATGCTCATAAGATTTGTGAAGTGACAATTTATCAATAACTTCCTGTGAGAACGGTATTTTAGTAGACTTCCAAAACAGGGCAATAGTGATTTTGGAAACTAGGAAGCGTAAAATTAATTTTTTAAAAAAAGTGGATCTAATTGTTCCGAATTTAAAGAAAGTAGAGCCAATTGGGGAGATAAGGAAAATTCTAGATTCTTCTGAAGAGTTGCGATAAGGGAGGATATTTCGGTCCAGAAGGGTCTAATATGTGGGCAGGACGAGAATAAATGTAAAATACTCCTATGGCCTGTTCCCATTCATCCACATCTATTGAGACATTCAGGGTTGATTCCCATTTAATCATATATGGGGATTTGGTAAATTTGAAATCTTTATTGAACCATTGGTATATGTATCGAATAGTCCAAAATATTTTATGACCCAAATTGCATAGGGCATTAATCGCAGACTCTGAAAGAGGAGGACTATTGCGAACAAATGGTCCAATAAAATCTTTTAAAATAATAAACTTCATAAAAGCAGAAAGGGGAATATTAAATCTATTTTTAAGGTGCTGAAATGAGAAAAATTTGTTGCCATCATAAACATCTTGTATTTTGGAAATTCCCCTATCAGCCCAATTTGGGTCTAGATCAAATGTATAGATAGTACTTACAAAAGAAAGTGGAAGCCTCCATAGGAGTTCCGATTTCGGGAATCCGTTTTTTAATTTCAGGAGTTTTTTCCAGGCAATAAGTATCGCCAAAAAGATTGGGTGATCATACTGAATCGATTTTTTGTTCATGAATAAATTAAGAATGATTCTTCTTGGTGAGGAATTTCTGTTAGAATACCATTCCAACTCATTCCATGAGGGCCTATAATCAGAAGACCACCAATATAGGCTTTGCTTTATTAAATTAGAAAAATAATAAGCTGATAAATTGGGAAGGCCCATAACCCCATGTAATTTGTGCTTTTTGTATGGAACAACAAGAAAGCTATAATAGCTACTAGTCAATTATAGCTTTCTTGTTGTTCCATACAAAAAGATTGAGAAGTGTTTGCATACTAGTCAAATAAGATGTTGAGATGATTAATGGAAGGGACCTAAATACATAGAGGATCTTAGGATGAATTATAGATTTAACAACTAGGGATTTTCCCCACCAAGATAACGCTTTGTCATTACAAAATTTAAATTCTTTAGAAATAGATGTGATAAGGGCATCTAAGTTATTGGGAATCAGGGAACTAATGTATCTAGAAAATTTTAGGCCTAAATACATATCTCTTTCGGCCCAGCACCAAGGAGAAATATCTTTTATACTTTAGATTTGGGAGTTAGAGAGGTGAAAATGAAGAATTTTTTATTTGAATTCATTTATTTTAAAGTAAGATAAAGATGAAAATTTGTGAAGCAGGTTTTGCAAATGTTTAATGGAGCTGATTGGATTAGTAAGGGTCAAAAGGATATCATCAGCATACAGGCTGACTTTAAATACGTTATGATCCGTGCTAACTCACTGTATGGAGGGATCATCTCTAATGATTTGAGCTAAAGGTTCTATGGCAAGGGCAAAACGTAATGGGGAAAGAGGGCAGCCCTGACGAGTACCATTAGACATCGCAAATGGGGAAGAGAAATGACTATTAGACCTTGGCCTGAGGATCAGAGTATAAAGCCATAATTTTAGTTATAAAGGCAGAATCAAAACCAAATTTTTGAAGGGAACATTTGAGGAAGGTCCAATTGAAGCGATCAAACGCTTTTTCTACGTCTAAAGAGATTAGTGTGGAATTGAGTTTCTGTGAATTGATTATTATTAGTTTTCTGGTACCCTCAATGGATTTTCTGTGTTTAATAAATCCAATCTGGTCCGTTGAAATCGATTTGGGTAAGATAAGATTAAGTCCATTGGCTATGGCTTTGGAATATATCTTAACATCAGTGTTGATCAAGGAGATGGGACGATAGTTGATTATTTGGTGAGGATTTGAATTAGGTCTGGGAATAAGAATTATTGTGGCCTCCAAATTTTCTATAGGGAATGAACCAGTGGACGCAGCGGCATTAAGAAATTTGAATCCAATGGGGAACCAAAATTTCGCTAAATGATTTATAGTAATTATTATTATACCCATCTGGGCCAGGGGCTTATATGGTTGCAGTTGTTTGATTGTTCTATTAATTTCTTCTGCTGTGAAGGGGGTTGCCATAAGATCTGAATCTAAAAAGTAAATTTTTGGGAGATTAATAGTAGACAAAAAATTATGAATAGATTGCACATCAGGAATGGGCAGAGAGGAATCAGAACATAAATTAAATAACTGTGTGAAATATTTTGCGAATTTATTGGCAATATCCTGCAGGTGGGATAGAGAAATTCCTTTTGAGGAAATACGTAATTTTGTCAATTTTGTTACGTATTCTGATCTTTTTAAGCCTATTAAACATTAAACGGGTTGGCTTATTGAGAGGTAAATAGTGTTTGAATTTAGACTGTTTGACCTCAGAATTATAAAATGAGAATATAGTGGCCCTCAATTCATTCCTAAGGTTTGATAACTCAGTTAAAGTTTTAGTACTATTAGTGGATCTATTAGCCAATGTTAATGCCATCTCTTTTTCTTTAATTAACGCTTGTAAATTTCTAATCTTTTGTCTATTGAAATTTTTAATCCTTGAGGAGATTTGAATTAAAGTACCATGTAAAACCGCTTTGTGCGCGTTCCATTGGAGGAACGGTTTTGAAGGGTCAAATTTATTTTCATTAAAATAATGTTTAAGAGCCTGAGAGATTACTTCATAATGTTTAAGGTTTTGAAAAATAGATGCATTACATTTCCACCGAGATTGATTATTTACAGTGTCCCTCTGTTAACTTGGCAATTACTGGGGCATGGTGCGAAATAGACTTATGGCCTATAACTATTGAAGAAAATCTAGGTAGGCAGAAAATATCAGTTAATATCAAATCAATTTGTGAGGCCGAGAGATGAGCATCAGAAAAATGTGAATACTCCTTCAAGGTACTCTACATCGGAAGGTATCATAGAGTTCATGTTTATATATCCAGTAATTGAGTGAGCGGGATTTAAGTCTACTTGTGGAAGTTGAATCAAGATAATTATCAGGTACCATATTGAAATCTCCCAAGATTATGAGTGCCTTTTTTGTTTAATTCAATTTTTTTCATTAATTTGTCTAAAAATTTAATCTGGCCCTTATTGGGAGCATAAACGTTTACAATTGTGTGGGTTTGTGAGTTTAAGTTGCAAATTAGAACATGAAAATGGCCATTTGTATCTGTTAGTTCTTCCAGAAATTTGAATAACAAAGAATCTCTAATCAACGTTATAACCCCCGCCTTTTTAGAGGAGTTGGAGGCTTCAAAACGATGCGGGAAGTTTTTCAAGGTAAAAGTAGGATAATTATCCCGTTTAAATTTAGATTCTTGCAGACAAACCACGTCTGCCATAGATTTATTTATTTCCCTTTGAATGGAAAAATGTCTGTTTGGGCTGTTAAGACCCCTCACATTGTCGGTAAATATGTTAATCACCGTTATAGAAAAACGGTTGATATTAATAAGTTATCACCGGCTGGAATATCTAACAACAAAAATAAAAAATAAAACCACTAGTTAGATAACTGTAAAAACAAAACTATAAACTACAAAATACCAGAACTCTAGAGGGAAACCACTACTGTGGCTCTCCTACTCACAAGGGGGGGAAAGTCCGTGAAGTGCGAGACCAAGGAAACCCTCTATGTTTCAAATGACAAATGTCTATTTCTAATCCATTCATAGAGTAACACATGAATTACAGAAGTACAATACAAAGCAGTATTTGTAATTATTAGTTTGAACAATAAATCCAGGTAGTTAGTTCATGACATAACATATTGAATTCAGGTAACATGGCTTATACCTGTAGTTTCAAAGACATGGGCGGAAGTAATAATACCATTGGATTTCAAGAAAATAAGACCATCTTCTGGTGTAAGAAGAATTGTAGTTTTACCCTTAAAATTTAAAATAAGTTTTAGGGGGAAACCCCACTTATAAGGGATATCTTTGTCTCTCAAAATTGAGGTGATCATCTTGAATTGTTTTCAGCCCTCTATGGTCTCTTTGGACAAGTCTGCAAAAAGTTTGAGATGTTGATAGGGTTCTGGGAAACCCTTTTTTATCCTAAACAAGTTTTGTATTTTTTCTTTTATATGGTAGAAGTGTACTCTCATTATTACATCTTTAGGGACCGATGGGGTTTAGGGAGTCGGTGTATGCGATCTATGATTAGATCTGCCTCAGAAAGATTCGGGATCTGTGAGGTAGGGACAGCCACCATCTTGGATAGGGCCTATACCAGCCTCCATTTTGTCTGTTCACAGAGCCACAGGCTGCTAACTGCATCTGGCCCCAGGGCCTGCTGGCATATTCAATACGACAGGGTTTGATGTCCACTGTGAATAAAAAGGACTTTTAGTATGCTAAGTAATTCAGGCCAAAACAGAGCCAAGCCAGCATGGTGAATAGTAGGGTTTGTTAGCATGGTAATGAGATGCCTGGGGGCTTCAATTAGACTATACCTTTCAGCTAGACACTAAAACACATCTATTGTATATCCCAGACACGAAGGCTCCATTCTAGGATTATGAATTATGAGCACATCTTTGTAGGTACAGTCTCATAAAAATATCTGTGTGACCTTGCGGACCTCGGGCATTTGATGGTGCAATTCCCGAGTCGGTGATGGCTTGGGGGGCTGAGATATAGAGATTGACCATCCACAATGACCCAATCGGGACAGATTTGATATCCATGCGACAGGCAAAACATACTGCATCCGCTGGTACCTCTCATGTCCTGATCCGATCATCCTGGAGAAAGTTAACCCCTTTGCTAGATATTGGGAATGAATTCTGCAGGGAGCTAAGGGTGGAGATTGTCAGCCCACCCTCAGACACCGACTGGAGGGACCTAGCAGGTTTAAGAACTGTGAGCTAAGGGTAGACCAGATCCATTCTCACAGCAGCAAGAAGCAACAAGGGAAAGACCTGCCAAGGGAGCAGCGGCACACGTTTTGGGAGACTGTCCAGCAACTAAGACTTTCACCTGTGGATCACAGAGCTCCCTGCCTCCACATGTCCCTACAACCTGGTAATATTGACCTCTAGCTAGTACCTCTAAGCCTTATACCATTATTGTTGTATTTTACTCTGACTGCAAATCCATTGTAATTCCGTTGTATAGCTTACTGTATATTTCTGTAATTATCTAGTGCGCCCTTAAGGCAATTAAACCATAAAATTAATCTTGGGCTGATGCTTTTACTCTGATCACGAATCTTAGAATACCCAGTGGGTAACAGGACACCCTCACCGGCGGCCATTTGCTCTAGGTGCAGTTCCCTTACTGACCTGAGAGACAAAGGGGGCGCCGGAGAGCTGTGCCTGTGGAGTTACGTCACATTGGTGACGTGGAAGGACGGGGGCCGTCCTTCACAGGATCATTTTTCTAAATATCCCTTTCACAAAATCTGTTAGTCTAATGGCAGAAATATCCTCAGATATGCCTCGGATTTTGATGTTATTTCAGCGAGACCTATCCTCCAGATCTGCTATTGTAGAATGCTGTAGATAAGCCCTAAAAGGCGGTGGCCGTATCTTACATACGTGGTCAAAATTGTTGGTAGCCCTTGTTTAATGACAGAAAAACCCACAATGGTGACAGAAATAACTTGAATCTGACAAAAGTAGTAATAAATCAAAAATCTATGAAAATGAACAAATGAAAGTCAGACATTGCTTTTCAAGCATGCTTCCACATCATTTAAAAAAAAATAAAAGTCATGAAATAGGCCTGGACAGAAATGATGGTACCCTTAACTTAATATTTTGTTGCACAACCTTTTGAGGCAATCACTGCAATCAAACGATTCCTGTAACTGTCAATGAGACTTCTGCAACTCTCGACATGTAGTGCTCCAGTTGTCTCGTGTTTGAATGTTGCCTTTTCCAGACGGCATGTTTCAGCTCTTTCCAAAGATGCTCAATAGGATTTAGGTCAGGGCTCATAGAAGGCCACATCAGAATAGTCCAATGTTTTCCTCTTAGCCATTCTTGGGTATTTTTAGCTGTGTGTTTTGAGTCATTATCCTGTTGCAAGACCCATGACCTGTGTCTGAGACCAAACTTTCTGACACTGGGCAGCACATTTCGCTCTAGAATCCCTTGATAGTCTTGAGATTTCACTGTACCCTGCACAGATTCTAGATCTTATGCCAGACGCAGAAAACCAGCCCCAGAACATAATAGAGCCTCCTCCATGTTTCACAGTAGGGAGATCGTTCTTTTCTTGATATGCTTAATTTTTCTGTCTGTGAACATAGCGCTGATGTGCCTTACCAAAAAGTTCCATCTTTGTCTCATCTGTCCATAGGACATTTTCCCAGTAGCTTTGTGGCTTGTCAACATGTAGTTTGGCAAATTCCAGTCTGGCTTTTTTATGATTTTTTTTCAACATTAGTGTCCTCCCATGAAGTTCACTTTGGCTCATGCAATGACAGATGGTGCAATCTGACACTGATGTTCCTTGAGCTTGAAGTTCTCCTTTAATCTGTTTAGAAGTTTTTCTTTGACTCTTTTGTTACCATTCATATTATCCAGCTCTTTGATTTGTTATCAATTTTTCTCCTGCGGCCACGTCCAGGGAGGTTGACTACAGTCCCATGGAGCTTAAATTTCTGAATAATATGTTCAACTGTAGTCACAGGAACAGCAAGCTGCTTGGAGATGGTCTTATAACTTTTACCTTTAGCATGTTTGTCTATAATTTTCTTTCTAATCTCCTGAGACAACTCTTTCCTTCGATTCTTCTGGTCCATGTTGAGTGTGATACACACCATATCACCAAACAGCACAGTGAGTATCTGTAGCCCTCTATACAGGCCCACTCACTGATTTCAAGATTGTAGACACCTGGCATGCTAATTAGTGGACACACCTTGATTTAGCATGTCCCTTTTGTCACTTTATATATTCTGTCCAGGGCTGTTTCATGAGTTTTATTTTTTTTTAAATTCTGTGGAAGCATGGTTGAAAAGCAATGTCTGACTTTCATTTGTTCATTTTCATACATTTTTTATTTGTTATTACTTTTGTCAGATTCAAGTTATTTCTGTCACCATTTTGTTTTTTTTTGTGATTAGACGAGAGGTACGACCAACATATTTTGATCACGTGTGTATATCGACCAGAACTGCTGACAGGTTCCCTTTAATGAATGTTGCAAACACAAAATTAAAAAGGTGTGAAAATATAATAACTTTAGGGGTCATTCATACGTCCCCACATCACATATGAGTTATAGTGTACTAGTGTATAGTGCTGTTTACATGTCTGGATTTTTTTGTAGATCGAGTAATTTTTTATCTGAGTCATGGATCAAAATTGCACATATTAGTCTATGAGTCGTTGAAAAATCACTGACAGCACACATTGCTGGCCTTGTACAACATATTGGCTAGGAAAAGCTTTGTAATTTATTTATTTACTTTTTTCATATGAAAAAAATCACTAACTTGGCTACAGATGGCTGTCCTTAAACGGAAGAGAGATTTTCATTACTTTTATTAGGATATATATAAAGACACAGATGTAACCTGAGAGGACTATGTAGCCAGCCAAACATTTTCAAACAGACACAAACTTTGGTCTTATCAAAAATTGCTACTTCCGTGTTTTTAGGTCTTTTTAGATGTTCCTATGGTTACTGAAGTAAAATTATAAGCTTTTCATAATGGGGGATTTGTTAGAGAAAATAACTTCACCTCAGTTCTCTGCAATCCAATCCATGTACTTTCTGCAAAGTTATTTTTTCTGTTGAAGCCCCCTTCAGAATGTTTGGGACATCTGAAAAAATGATTGTCCAGAGAAGAAAAGATGAGCTCTACCATGTGTCCTGTGTCATGCTAACAGTAAAGCATTCTGAGACCATTCACGTGAGGGTTGGCTTTTTGTGCATGGGAGTGGGCTCACTCACAATTTTGAATAAGAACACCGCTGTGAATATAGAATGGTACTTAAACATTTTAAAAGAGGAACTTCTCCAATGCTTTTTCCAGCATGATGGAGAAACATATCACAAGGCAAAAGTAATAACTAAGTAACAGCTCAATCATCAACTATAACTGAATGGATGGCACTCATTAATTCTATGTTACTTCATAAGAAATGGCGGTACCATCACCAGGAATCACTCTGGAAAATTCTATATAATTTGGGACAAATCCCAACTCTGCCATAAGGCCTGGTTTATCACACTGATTTCTGATATTCCAGGAGAGTTAATGCTTGATCTCAGTGTTCTTTAATGTAAAGTATGTTTTATCAAGATGAATAAATTACATTAATTTAAGAGGACCTTGTACGTAGGTGAAAAGTACATTGATCTTGTTGTCTGCCATGTCAACCTAATTTCTGCATGTGGACTTTAAACATTGGATTACTACTGCTGGAACCTCTTTGTATCTAGCAATATCAGATCTAGACATTATTCTTAGAATTGTATATTGTTATTCTTGTTCTGCCCATCCTAAATAAAGTTACTGTTTGAATTAAAAATGCATATTTTCCATTATAAGAGTCATTGAAAAATTACCAAAGTGGAGTAAAGAATGACATTCTGTAATGAAATGCTTAGGATATGTGCACATGTTCAGGTTTTGCTGTAGAAAATTCTGCCGCAAATACTGAAGTGTTGGCAGGAAAAATGTTGCGTAAAATACAATAATAATAACACATTGGCGCTGAAACAGATCGTGCCTCTGCTATTCAGCAGCTAGCAAAAACTGGCAGATATAGTGTGCTGATCTGCCTAAGGGGTTAAAACTGATACACAATGTAGTATTGCAGCGCTGGTAACAACAGTATGGATCACGGAACCAGGGGAGGGGGACTTTATGTAGCACTTACTATTGGTGCTGTGCATTGTGCCAGTGTCCCGTCCTGCTGAGGATGCTGGTAAAATGATGCCAGTGGAAGCTCTGTTTTCAAAACCCTTGGGAGCGTCCTTCCATTTTGAAATACACACCGTGTGCTGCGCTAGAAAGTTTCGGCGAGGTGCCTTGGCCGATGGCGCCGCCGTGCGGTAGTGTAGCGAGCGGGGGTGTGTGGTTAGGGTGGTGACGTCACCTGTCCGAACTGACGGACGTGTGCAGGGGCCAATCCCAACGCATTTCGAGGGAACCATCCCTCTTTCTCAAGGTATGGTCCCTGCACTAACACTGCTTGTATTTATCCCCCCGCTGAATGCATCACTCCAGCTCCTGAGACTGAGTGGGACATAGCGAATTGCAATGATGTGAATACTCCCTCGATGGTTTATGAATATTACTGCTGGCAAAGAATATGATGAAGTGCATAAATATGCATTAATAGTGCACACAGCATAAAATGATAAATTATTATATAATTTATTTGAGTCAAATATAAAAATCCTTAAAAATGGTGAAAATTAATGTGTGAAAGAAGGAGAAAACCGTTCTCCCAGACTTTTTATGCTATTAAAATTAAACTTTATTAAATTAAATCGTATTCTAAAAACAATTGATAAAAACCTTTTACAAAAAATTACTAGTATGTAATACTAATGTTTAATAATGTTTAACAGACGTTGCGTAAAATACGCATGTTTTTGTCTAATTTTTTACATGCGTTTTTGTTGCAAAACGCAACAAAAAATGAAACATGTGCACATAGCCTTACCTACTGCTATTACATTCTTTTATTTAGAAGTGTCTTATCACTGGCTACATCAGATCAATCTTCAGCATTTGATTGTGTGAGATTCTTCATTACCTTTTACCTTGCAGCGTTTTCATGGAGACTAGAGCTAGATGATCAGAATTCCAGTAATCTTGGGTGCCAATTTAACAGAATTTTATTGTCTACTTGTTCTAATTTCAGTTATTTCTCTTATGGCTGATTCAGCAAGTCACGAAAACTTGCAGTAAAAACTATACTGTCTACTAGCATTCCGGCTGTCACTAATTGAAGGTGGGGTACAAATCATTAAAATCTGTTTTCATTTCCCATTTTAGTCCCTTTGAACTAGAGAATCCTCTTAAGTGTGCGTGTCGGTATGCACAATGTACACAGATTCATTTGGGAATGTTGCATGCTACTATGTGGTGTCAGCTGTATGTAATTAATCTCACTTATCTTATAGGATCAGTAATTAAGTACCGGTAATAAAAATGGCATGTTTTCACTTACTGTTACTCTGCAGGCCACAGATACCACCAACACAAAGGTGGTTTTCATTTTATTGTTTGTAGCCTATCCATCCATCCATCTATCATCTCTATCTTTATATATAAAGTTTTGTAAAATCATCTCAGCTCTCCTTGGCTAGGTTCATATGAGCTATCACATTTATAGTTAACTGTTCAATTATAGTAGTGGCCCGATCCAGTATATGACCAACACCAGTGACGCTAATGTACCTTTTTGAGTATAGGTGTTTTATCACCATCACTTATTACCTTTGCATAAGTTCCAGATTTAGAAGTTCCCAAATATGGAAATAATGCAATTGAATAGAATGATTCACAATGTCATCTTTATTTCTGTAGTATACCGACTAAGTACACTGTATTATAGGCCACAGTATGACTACTGTACGTTCTCCCAAAAAAAAGGTCAGCCGGTAAAAAACTTGCTAACATATTTTACTTTTCTGTTATGTACATATTTTATCCATGCTTGCAATTGCAATATGGGAGAAAATGACGATATTAGATAAAAAAAAAGGTCACCAAATCAAATGTATTTTACTGACATTAAATAGATCTGATAAATAGTGCTGGTTATACAATTTGTGTCTTCATGTGCTTATTCCAGTATAGTTTTTCTACTTATAACCATATTCCAGTAAGAATGTTCATGGTGTATTCACACTGGGGTAAGAAATCGGAATAGATATTTTTTAATGATTCCCAGTAATAATACTTTTATTTTTTGTTCCTTCATATCATTATTAAGGATTTAGTAAGGAGTGGAGAAATGTACGAATGGTCATAGTAAAGCATTGCAATATACCAAGAACACAAACTAAACAATGCAATACATTTCTCTGTAGATTGCCCAAGACAAAGCCCAGTGTACGTTCCACAAAAATCCAGCCCCGTGTGTGATTCCACAGGAAAAGGAAAACATCTTTCATACAATTTTTTCATTCTTCAAAAAATCAGGCCGAAAAGTGTTGGTAAGTGATTTATGTATCTTAGGGAGCATTTGTCTCCATCAGAGGCAGAAAATGTTGTGTAATATGCAAGCTGTAATCAATTATCTATTTGCCATGCTGTGCACAAATTGTCATCAGTCACAGCAGTCCATGTGCTCGTTGGGGTTCACAATCTAAATTTCTTATCCATCATACTGTAAACAGTGGAGACATTTTTTTTCCTTAGAAGAGTCAATAAACCAACAGTATGATATTTTTGGAATATGTAAGGCAACTGGAATACTCCTTGGAAACCCACATAAACATAGGGAGAACATACAAGCTCTGTGCATATGCTGCCCTTGTCCACATATCAGCACTGCAGGACAAGAGTGCGGACCGCTAACTAATGTGTTGCCCCTGAGTTACTGTGCAGAAATGTCAACTTCTATAGTGAAGGATGGAGAAGAGAAGCAATTTTCTTCTTATTTTTTAAAATTGTTTTTTTTTGTCCCTCTATCCATTCCGATTATCCCCTTTCATGACCTCTCCTCTTGTAAAATGGATATACAAGTTGGCCAAACAGCCTCCTAAAAGAAATTAGATTCTTACAGAATTCAGAAAATCACAGGCAGCATTGACGTATTATACTGTATGTATACTAGTCACTTAGGGCTTAAGTAGTGACATATCACAAATCAGGCTTTTAGATGTGACCTGTTACCAGCTTGATGAGGTTTACAGCAACTGTTTACATAGATATAAACATGCATATTTGTTGCCCTTATTATTTTAGATGTTTAATAGCATGACAGTAGTGCTCATGTATGATAGACCATGTACTGCCATGAGTATTATATGTAACAGTTACACCTTGCCTTTTGTCAAGTCTCCATAATCCATAGTCTACCACCTGTCTGGTGGCTTCTTGTTTCTGTGAGATCACAGCCAAAAACACTCAAAATATTGTCACTGACTCTTGAAATGTTCTTTTATTTTCCAGTGTGTTATCATAGTCTGTAAAGGTTTGACTTCAACAGTTTAGCCATATTGTTGGCATATGTGATCAGATACAGATTACTACTTGTGTGGTCTACTGAGAAGTTTATTATAACCATTTGCACTACAAAAATTACTTTTGAGGTCTACTCATGTACTACTTAGTACTAGAGTTGAGCGAAACAGGTTGGTCAGATTCATAAGTCGAC